>JAOVYV010000013.1:1827693-1837867 GCA_025674545.1 Hassar affinis | reverse complement strand
CTTGTGCCCTAAGCTGCCGGCTAGGCACCGGCTCTCCCGTGACCCTGAAATAGGAATAAGCGGTTAAGAAAATGAAATATTTAAATTCTTCTTATTTATTTATAAGACATTTACAAAGACATTGCTTTCGTTTATGTGACGTATTCCACTATTACATATTCTACACACTTGGTATTTATTGAGAATTATGAAGTTTAATTTGTCCCAATTTCAATAAATTTCCATAGACGTTTCCATTTTAGGTATATTCTAGACCACTATAGAGTTCTGAATTTCTAATGCATGTCTGGAAACTTCCCAGAACACACTCCGGTAATCCTATTTCATATCTGATGTTACTTTAGGGTTACGAATATCTTACCATATTCAGCTTACATCATACACATAATACGGCTGATCTCGGTGGTCTATAGAATAACCAAGAAATGTTCGACTTCTTAAATTATCTCATCGTGATTGTCAGGGAAGTCATATTTCAGAGTCTGTGTGGTACTTTAAATAAGGTCTCTATTCTCATGTATAGGAATGTCTCAGTAGGGATTGGATGACGGGGCTGTAATGCTAGGATCCTGGCAGTTGATTGCAGTGGAACTGCTCCAAATGTTGCTAAGAACTCAAGGACCTCTGACTGGAAATTCAATTACCTTTCTGTTGTGTCCTGGTGGTCATGTGAAATACTTGGTGGAGTAATTTAAACAGTCGTGGCAGCTCTTGGGTTATGATGATATATAATAGATATATATTTCATGCATTTGCCTTTTACTTCCATGTTCTTCGGCTCAGCGACATTTTTGTTTCATGTCGCAGGAACTGGAAAGCATGTTTCAAATATTTATATTCCTCATTGCAAGAACTAAATTTAAGTAATGCATAGAATGTCAGATATTAAACAGAAATATTCCGAGTGGTAAGCCTTGTCTTAGAAAGCTGAACTGAAATACCACAAAATAACAAAAACGTTCACAGCAAGATTTACTCACTCGTATAGACAAACAAAATATAGAGAAAATGTGTTTCATATTAAGAAACATATCTCCTTACTGTACTTTGTCTGGAAAGCATGCCCTGAGGCTTTGTAAATGCTGTGTGTGTGTGTGTGTGTGTGTGGTGCATGTGTGTGAGACACATAATGCCACCTTATGCTGTGCTCACAGATAGTGATTTCCTCCTTATGGTTTTCACCACAGAGTAAACACTTTTCACAAACCTAAAAATTTTCCTTTTTCACAATACTACAAATATTCCCTCCACTTTGCCAACATTTTCTTTCCCTTTCTCGTAAGAAATTCCTTGGCACGGCACACCGTGGAATGTGGTCGCTAGCGACCAAGGACAAGGAAATGCAGTGCATTACTGTCTCTACTGTCTCTTTGGCTACTGAAGTCATTCGTTTCCTTTTCCAGGAAGAATCTCCAAAAGTCTTTCTAACGTGTTTGTTTTGGCTGTAAATTCTCATATAAAAGCAAAAGAGTTTACTTTTGCTGATAGGAAAACAAGGAGTATCAGGGTCATCCAGAGATTTTTCTTTAGGTCTTCTGTTATTTCACATTGGCGAAGTAGGAACGGAGCAGGAAAGACTACGGATCCCATTGCAGGACCTTGCAGCTTATAGTCTTATTGTCTCAGGGAAAACACGCAAACCACCCAAATAGAGGCTTCTCTGCCATTTCAAATTGCTGTGACAATAAAACAGGTCAGCAGCTCTACTTGGTTAGCACAATAGGAAACCTAAATCATTCAGAGACACTGCTAAACTATCAGATGTTCACTGTACATGTTTACACATCCTCATTTCGATTATTGCCTGCTAAGAATAGTTCATAATGTATTGGGTTCACTTCCCCTAAAATGAACTGCTGCTCTGTTTCTGCGCTTTTATGTCTGTGAGAAAATTTTTATGGCCCGAGATACCAAAAGCATATGGGTATATAATCTGTGTAAGATAATCTCTGCTGTTTGGCTCAACTCTCTCTTTCTCTCTTTCTCTCTCTATCTCTCTCTCCACCTGAATTGACATAAAGACTTTATTATTTCCAAACACAACCCGTTTTATACCAACACTGGGAGACATTAACTTAAAAGCCATACTTACAATAGTTTTTTCCTCTACTTCCCCACTTTGTTTTGGCATCCTTAACTTTGCAAACCCATACTTTCTGCCAATCGGTTTCAGCTGTGCTTGTGTTTGGGGTAGTCACAGCATAACATTTCTTACTAATTGCATAAGGTTTATTCTACTACAGAACTCCCTAGACCCCTCTTAGAAGAATAATTCATTCAATCATCTTCAGTAAACACTTTGCCCAGGTCATGGGGATCTCAGGAACACTTGGTGTGAGATGTGAATACATCTCGAATGGGATGCCAGACCCAGGAGTCAAAAATTATCGGCACACCGGACTGCCCTGCTTTTCGATACACCTTGTCCATATGTCAACAAGCTTCCATATTCCCTCATAAAAAATGTTTTAGGCTGAGCTGCGAGCCATGAATGCACCGCTGTCTTCACCTCTTTGTCAGACGTGACTCTTTGTCCTCGTAGGTCCCTCCTTTCAGGGGACCAAACAAGTAGTAGTCGGATGGGGCGAGACCAGGACTATAGGGAGAATGCGTTAACACCTCAAAACAAAGTTTTTGGAGAGTGTTGACAGTACGGGTGGAGATTCTCATGCAACAACACAACGCCCATGGATAGCAGTTTGTCCGAATTTTAGGCTTCAGCTCTTCGCTGAGCCGAACGAGAACTGTTGAAGAGAGAGTGTTGAACCTTTTTCCTGCTAATGCTCGAATAGTGGCCCTTGAGAATTTTCCAACTGACAGGTTGACTTTTGAACTGTATTCTTGGTTGGCATATGAGGATGTTTCCATTCCATTTACTCTCAGACTCGTAGTGGAAGTGTTAATATAACCAGAGTGAAGATCATTTGTGACTCATATACAAGCAAAATAGTATAAATCCAAACACAAGGTGGTTTGTACGCCTGAAGCGCCGCTGAACCTGTGGATATATGCTTGGAGGTTTATTCTGAAGAGGCAGTACACATGCAGTCAGGCGAATAAAAGCTATTTATTTAGTACCCATTAAAATGTTGGGGAATATTGCTTAGAAATATGTGGACACACTCACTTATAGCATTATAATTATGAGCTTGTTTGGAAATGCCTTCCCAAACCAGGCACATTATTACACAGTTGTTGCCCCCCTTTTCTAGCTATTATAGCCTTCACTATTCCGGGAAGGCTTTCTACAAGATTTTGGAATGTCTCTGCGGGATGTTGTGCCCATTCAATCAAAAGAACATTAATGAGCTCAGGCACTGTTATTGGACGAGACGGCCTGGCTTGCAATCAGCATTACAGTTGATCCCAAAGGTGTTCAGCTGGGGTTGAGGTCAGGGCTCTGTGCAGGCCATTAGAGATCTTCCACAGCAAACACATCAAACCATGTCACAAAGAGGACCTGTGCACTTTGTACACCGGGACACAGTCATGCTGAAACAGGAAAGGCCCTTCCCCAAACTGTTGCCACAAAGTATGCTGTAGCATTTCAATCCCCTTCACTGGAACTAAGGGGCCCCAACCCTGAAACCAACCACAAACCATTATTCCTGCTCTGCTGAACTATACTGTTGACACTGCGCGTTCTGATAGGTAGTGTTCTCCTCCCAACCCAGATACATCCATCAGACTGCCAAGATAGTGAAGCATGATTCATCTCTCCAGAGAATGTTTCCACTGCTCCAGACACCAGTGGCAGCGTGCTTTTCACCACTTCAGACATTGCACGTAATCATTTTTGTGCTGCTCAGCCATGAAAACCCATTACATGATGTTCGTGGGATGATGATGATGTGTCCAGGGGCAGTTTGGAATTGCATTACATTGCATGATTTTTATATACATCAGCACTCACTGATCCTGCTTACTAATTATGCTCCCAGATGCTTCCACTTCACAGAACTTGACATGTTGACATGGGCAGATCTGAGGCAACAGGGGGGGAGGTAATATGAACGTTCTACAGCCAGTGTTTGCCTATGGGGATTGCATGGCCATACGATAAAATTTTATGCACCTGTTTGAAAATGGGTGTGGCTGAAACATCTGAACTCAATACAATGGATGGGTTTTTATATACAGGGTGAGCCGGAGGAATGCCGAGGAATATTAAAGTTGATGCGAAATAACCTTTGAGTAGCAATCGCAGAGTCAGCATTTTTATAAAAACACCAACAAAGCAGGATGTTGTGCTGAACACTGCTCGGTGTTTACTAAAACGGCATCAACTGAGCTACTGTTTCCGCCACCAGTCACTACATCTGAGAAATATGCATATGAAAATCGTAAAATCTCTCTGGCTCACCCTGTATTTATGGCCTTATAGTGTATGTTAGCACTGAATATTTTAATATATAGTCAATCAATAATGGTTACCTCCATACATCCATTAATATATTAATATATGAGGTTCAGATCCTCCATTTTTGCTGACAGCTTTATATCTAGCCAATAATACTCAGACAACTGGATATCCTGCTTTTTCCTGTCAGGATGCTTTGCTTTCTTGGTCACAGAACAACTTCCAACATTTGGAATCACTAATACAAATATAAACCAGTAAAATTTTGACATTTCCATTATGTTAACATCTTGTGAGATTATTGATGCACAGTGATTTCCGTGGCATTTTTTCCGTGGCAAAGATACGTCCCCCAAGTAAAATCTTAAAGATGTCTTGACTAATGACTCTTCTGATCTTTTTTTTTCAGGTTTCCTGTCCATCTTTGATGGTCCTGAACATCTGGGCTGGTTTATGAGCAGAGGTGTTACTAGCGACCCTGTTCTCTCGGTGTTGTCTGCATGTTGGTGAAATACGACAGATTCACTGACTAGTTCTTCATTTACAACACCACAGAGAACACTTCTCCTCCACTTATCAGCCAATTCCTCAGGCCCAAAGACCACCATTCCCACAGCGCAAAATGATATACACTGACAGATTATGGAGTGTGAGTAGCAGCGGTATGCTCAAATTGGTGCTACTTCGTTACCCTTTCAGAGGTGTGGGATAATGACCACTCAGTGATGCAAAGTCTGAAGCCAGCTATGACTGAGTTATAAGGGCGCAAGTGCAGATTCTGTGGTCTGCGGTTACCCCATAACTGGAGGTCACATCTGGTCATTGCTGGTGCAATGATCATACCAGTAGAGTGATTTCTCAGCAATGGGAATATGTATTGGTGCAGAACAAGATTAGAGAGTTCTTAATGATAAGGTGTTGGGGAAAAAAAGGTTAAGGGCTTTGCCAGAAAAGCAGACTTATGAGAAAATGTCAAGCAGACTCACTACTATCTTCACTGTGGTGCAATATAACACCTGGTGTCAATCTTATGCAGCGCAGGTCTTTAAATTTTAATAGTTTTCACATGAGTAAAAATGGTTCAATTGAAACCCTAAAAGAATGTGGTAAATCTTGACATGCAGCCACTGACAACAGGAACAACACAAAGAGCCTGGGGCAAATGTAAAAGATAACGTTGATGCCAGCGCACAATAAACTCCAGGAAGACGTTTGGTAATTCCTTTTAGTATGTCCAATTAGATTATTTGTCAGCTGCAGCATAAGCTTGTCTCAAATAGCACTTCTGTTTCACTCTTTGCCTGTTGGTTGGAATAACAAACTCCGGCAGTCCAGCTGCTTGCAAGAGGCCTGTTTGTAAAAGATGTGAATAACTGTTTGTACTTGTGGACAGCATGGTGGGTGTGTGTGTAAGTTTATTGTGTTCATGTATGTTTATGAGGATGTTTGTGCATCCATGACATGCACAGTCTGAAAGGGCTTTGCAGGCCAAAATCTCTTTTACTGCCATGTTAGGCTGCCAAAATCACTGCAACAAACACACCGGGCAGGGCCAGTGTAGATCAATGGTTAAGATGTTGGACTAGTGACCAAAAGGTCATGAGTTCAAATCACACCACTTTTAAGTGGCACTTGAGCAAGGTCCTCATCTGCTCACTTGTGTAAGTCACTCTGGACAAGAGCGTCTGCCAAATGCCGTAAATGTAAACGCATACCCTTTCTCTTCATTTCTCTAGTTGATGGAGAAAACTTCAGGTAACACAAGGGAAGTCAAAAACAATCCAGTTATATTAAAACTTCCACTCTGAGCCTGATAGTGAATGGTAAGGAATGGAAACATCCTCGATAGCAGACCAAGAGAAAAGTCAAAATTGATTTGAAAATTGATTTCTTACTGTTTTCTGGGATTCTCAAGAGCCAGTATTGGAACATTATCTAATTATACAACAATCAACAGTGCTCGTTACATCGAGACACCGACTGAAGAGCTGAAGACTAAAATTCAGACTGCTATCCAAGGGCGCCTTGTTGTTGCATGACACACCACACACCGCTACCTGTACTGTCGACACTCTCCAAAAACTGTGTTTTGATGTGTTAAAGCATCCTCCCTATAGTCCTTATCTCGCCCCATCCGACTATCACCATTGGTTTGGTTCCCTGAAAAAAGCCCTACTAGGATGAAGAGTCACATCTGATGAAGAGGTGAAGATGGACAGATGGACAAAGTGTATTGAAAAGCAGAAGAATTATGTCGAAAAAAATCATGTTTCTGAAAGTGGATTGAAATAAATTCTATGGCTGGAGTGCAGATCCCACCCAGTAGTAAGGAACTTATAGTTGTGTATAGTTGCTTGTACGTTTATGTTTTAGTATGTTGCAGTGCTTCCTCTATCCTAAGTCCCTGAAAAGAGGTGAACCGATGGCCACTAATCTGCACTCTTCAGCTTTGATGTGCACAGAGAGAAACAGAGAGAGAGAGAGAGAAAGAGAGAAATAGAGAGAGAGACAGAGAGAGAGACAGAGACAGAGAGAGATAAATGCATCTAAGCTACTTAGACAGCATCAATTTTCCTCTTCCCCTTTCTTTTTCTTTCCCTTGTCGTCTTGTTTAACCAGTTGCTCTGTCTCCTTGGATTTGCAGATAAGACTACAATAATGGCTTTAAAACTTAAAGCGTCAGTAAGATTAATGCTCCTGTTAAATGACCCACGTCAGCATGGGTCATCACAACCCTTTCTGGCACTGATACTTTTGTGCTATCAGTGTGTTTGTATACTTCCCCCAAACAAAACCAAGCTACAGCCTAAACAGACAAACAGCGAAGTTGGGATATATTGTAAACAGGTATCGACACACACGAAGAAAGTGCTCGCGTTCAGCTTTTTTGGCTACGTAAAGCATTCCTGGAAAGAAACTTACCAGCGATGAATGAGTGGATACTGATGCTATGCGTCATTGCTGTAATATGAAATGTCTGTGCCTGATTTAGTGAGTGTGATATAACATCTTCGGGTAACACAAACACAAGGACGCATGCATGTACACGCACAGACAGCAGAGGTAGCGGCGTTGTAGCTGGGAGCTGCTTACATAGCAAATTACCTTTCAGAAAAGTAATTAACTAGCCCTCACTCCCTGTCATACTCCTCTGCTTGAGCTCCAGGATCGGCATCGAAAGCATTTTGACTTACCAGTATTTCCAAGTGCAACGTGCAAACCGCATTTCCAGTTGAAAGTTGAAAGCGACACTTTCTTAAAAATGCAATAAAACGAAATCAGTTGATGCTTTATTGAACATGAAAAGGTTACGCAAGTAACACTGGAAGGTTCCTTGATTATCAGTGTAACGGGTTACAGGTGATGCCATCAAGACCGAGTATAAAAGGGAGCCTCCACCAAGGGCCTAGTCTTTGCCAGCAGGGATGGGTCATGGTTCACCACTTTGTGCCATAATTCATGAAAGAATTATCAGTCAGTTCAAATACAATATTTCTCAGTGCAAGACTGCAAAGAATTTCGGTCTTTCACCATCTACAGTTCATTTCATTTCATTATCTTCATATTCTTATTTCAGGGTCATGGGAGAGCCGGTGCCTAGCCGGCAGCTTAGGGCGCAAGGCAGGAACAACCCTAGACAGGGCGCCAATCCAATGTAAGGCTCTCACACACACACACAAACTAGAGCCACTTTAGAGAGACCAATCAACCTAATGTGCATGTCTTTGGACTGTGGGAGGAAACCGGAGAACCTGGAGTAAACCCACGCGGACAAGGAGAGGACATGCAGACTCCACACAGAAAGGACCCAGACTTCCCCACCCGGGGATTGAACCCGGGACCTTCTTGCTGTGAGGCGACAGTGCTACCCACTGATCCACCGTGTCGCCCATCTATAGTATCATGTATATATAGTTCATAATATCATGAAAAGATTTAGGGAGTCAGGGGAAATCTCACTGTGTAAAGGCCAAGCATGGAAACTGACAAATGACATATTTCAGGCTTTATTGCATTTTTAGAAAGCATTGTGAATGGTCTTAATTTGGCTTATTCAAGTTAAAAATATCATCATTTCCTCTTTTCTTTTCTATAAGCCTGCCTGTTCCATGTGTTCATCTCTTCATTGTGTGCCTACGTGCATATGCACCATGCAGCAAGCTGAATTCCAGCTATAATTTTTTTTTTACCATGGTGAACCCCTCAAACACATAAATCTCTTTCTCAAAACATTACACACCCCGAACTCTTTGAAGCTCCTCAGCGTCTCCTCAGAATCTTAGCAGCACCAGCCAGCATGTCACATTAAACATGGCCCACTCGGACCACACTCAAAAAAACAACAACAACACATTGGCCTGTCAGTCAAGCACATCCAAAGTCACATATAAACCCTCTGAAACAAGATCTCTGTTGTCCGTCCCGCATGTAAAATCAAACTGAAACACACAGGAATGTATAGAAACTGTCTGGTTTCACCACATTCTATTGCTCACCTTGACATCTCTGCAGTGAACATTACTGAAAATATTTTAGACTCACTGCGTGAATGTATCTACTAAAGAAATTTCTAGAAATTTCTAGGCTACAATATTATCAAAAGTAGCGTTTTTTACATTAACATCCCACCCTCTGTTTGAACAAACACGACTCTGTTTCTAAAACAAATCCCACCAAAGTCTTATTCAACAGGTTTAAAGGTATACATGGTGTACTTTGAAGAGAGAGAAAAGTATGGGGGGGTGGGGTGGGGGGGTGTAAGTACCAAGAGGATTCTTTCAAACTCATGGGCTGGAAAAGAAAATGTTTAGAGAGTGAAGAAAGGAGTTCGGCAGTCCAAGCAGCTCTGTGTTTACAGCTGCTTACAACTCTTAATGTGCTTACAGCAGCTGCAGGGCCACGTGAGTGTCCCTCACAGGCCCCGGCTGGCCGTGGCACTTCATGCTGAAGCCAGCTTGTACACACAAGATGTGATGCATTATGTAACCAGATAATCCGCATACAGGCATACAGGCATTAGGTTTGATTGATACAAAAATGATCTCAGAAAACACAGAGGCAACTCAATGAATGAAATATTTTCACCTATCAGAATTGGCTTTGTCTGGCACATTAAATATTCGCTGGGCACAAGTTTACCAAAGAAAGGAGCCTAGGATGTGTGTGTGTGTGTGCTTGTGTCTAGATACACATCCAAATTGGATTTAGTTCACGTTTGGCCTCGGCTGATGTTAAACCGAGCCAAATGCATTCGAACTCAAAGTTGATTGTATCACCCTAACACAGTAGTTGCTCAGGCAGCACTTCTCTAACTGCCAGTCTCTTCTGTATAATGCCCCCGAACCTCACCCAGCCTCCAGCGTGATTGATGAGGTAGGGCTAATAGTAGAACAGGCTTGTGAATTATCCACTGTCATTTTCTTTTGCTTTGCCTCCCCATCTGTTCCAGACACTCAGAGCTAAACACACCCAGAAGCACGAACAGAAAATCAACCACTGATCAGCCTAGATGACATGCTTGGAAAAAAAGTTTACCTGCCAGTGATTATTTTTTTTTCTTTACTGCAACATTACATTGAAGCATAGTAGAATAGGATTCTTTCTGTTGCTTTTAAAGTGACTCTTACTCTGAAAGTGAAGTACATCCCAGTCTAACTTAAGATGAATATTCACTTTTCTTCACTTTTCACTCACACTAAACTTTAAACAAGGTCGACCTGTTTTGATGAAGTCCACCTACAGGGGTTAGACAATAAAACTGAAACACCTGTCATTTTAGACCACAATAATTTATTAGTATGGTGTAGGGCCTCC
>JAOVYV010000013.1:1737260-1752238 GCA_025674545.1 Hassar affinis | reverse complement strand
CCCCACCCGGGGATCGAACCCGGGTCCTTCTTGCTGTGAGGCGACAGCGCTATCCACTGTGCCACCGTGCCGCCCAATATTAATATCATTAATATCTAATATTGTTCAGTTTATTATTATCACAACAAGAGAGTTAACACTGGCTTCGAAACACAGGCTTAACATTTTTTTGTCTTTTTTGACATCGCTCTTTATTCAGCGATGTGCCTTGGCTTGTGATAAATGTCATATCATCCACAAATCATCAGCAAACCGCCTCCATGGTTCTAGAGCATATATGTATAGTCCAACCTTTCACTTACAAAGGGCCTGCTTTACATTAACTTCACACTAGATTTACATTAGGTTTTCTCTCTTTCTCTCTCCGCCTCTGACTGACGCTGACGCACACACACACGCACACACACGCACACACGCACACACGCACACACGCACACACGCACACACACACACAGGCAGCTGACTGTCTGGCAGCGCACCCAACTCAGCTGAGCACTTCGGGAACGTGCAATTTGCCATGTCCACTGTTGCTAAGGAAACCAGCTTTACAATGGTTCAACAGAGAGAGGATTGGACTTTATACTGAATCAACAGCGGCCACTGCTGGCGACACGGCGTATTCGTTTAGAGGAAATAAATCTCAGTTCTTGCCAGAGAGTAATCTTATCTCACTTGGATATAATCAGTCTTTCAAACTTTATAGAAACCAAGGCCAATAATGACTCCCTACATTCATCACCCTGGAGCTAAAAGGAATAGGAATCATGTACTACGTATACACAGATAAATATTATATGTCGTATAAAGGCAGCCGTATATCACTATATTTTCAAACAGGACAAATAGTGTACAATGCATACCATTGTATCTAGGGAAATTACAGCAGGATGACAGAACTAAATTATGTACATCAAAAAGATCTTAATATCCATTGCAAATTGATTTTGACACATTGGTACTGGGTTACTACTCTTAGTAAAAAGGTGTTGGATAGAAAAAAATATCGTGCTTTTGCCCCTCCGATGTGATGGCACACTGTACGAAATTGAAGTAATATCTTCCAAAAAATGTCTTTATGCAGTGTTCGAGCGCTGAAAGTTCCTTCATGGGTGTTCAGGACTCTGTGAAATGTCCATCACATCATTTTTAAATTGTGTTAATGAGGAGAAAATCTGTTCTCATTGCTCCTTTTGCCTAATATTCTCATGATCACTTTTGTAACATAATATTTGGGTGCATCCAAGGACAATCTTTTGTAATCTTCCCATGTGCACACAGAAAACCAACACACAGACCTCTGTTGCAAGATTAAGGTTACAGCTTTAACTTACAAAAAAGCCCATCTTACAAAAGAGAATGGTGCTACATCAGTTACAAATCAGGATCTTTTGCATATTATATATCCCAAGAACACCATGCCTTTGCAGTCAGCAGTGGAGTTTGTTATTTTTCACCCCTGGTAGTAAGGTAGGGCTTTTATCTGCTGGACAGATAAAGCCTTGGACTAAACTCTGTTCTTTATCAGCAGTTTACAAATGTACATTTCTGTTATCGCAGTCCAGTGAAGCCTGGGTGCTGAGGAGACTCCATATTTCTCAGCTGAAAAAGTTTGCTCGCCTGTGAAGTAGAGAAACAGCGCTAACAGACCCTACATTAAAAGTCATGGACTAGGATTAGCCTTAAACAGTGTGCGAGCTTATTTTCAAGGTTGTTGAACAAAGAACAATGATCTTTGACGTAGTTATTCATCATTCGTATATAAATGTCAGCCCATTCAAAAAACTTTTTCTTGTCCGTAAAGCCTAAGCTTAAAACCCTTCAACCATGGACATGTTCCTACCAAGTCAACATTATGCACACATAAATTACAAATGCTCACGGGCCTGGCTTTGATCCGTTTGTTTGGTGATCGTATGAGCCAAAGCCTACACACCAACGGTTTATTCAGGTCGTCGCAGAAAATGATTCATTCCTGTACTGTATGACTATTAATAAAAATATCCTCGAGGAAAATAACGTGCCAAGACATGTCATGATACAGTATTCCCAGGAACATGGTCGAGGAACAAAAGGAATCTTTTTCTTTCACTCTGACATGCGCCTTTGGTTATAAAATCCGATCTTTTTATGGATTTGCAGCGTCTGGGTCACAGCATTTCTCATAACTCACTAAAATCATAGCAGGGTGTGCTTTACAGGAAAATGCACTAACAGATCTTAAGTCTGATGTCATACACCTTACAGCTCCAAGACCTCGTCTGTGTGTTTGTAGGCATGAAGAAAGATTTTTCACTGGGTTAGTGTAAGTGTATACAGACACACAGACACACTGCACTGCAAATATGAACTGCACGCCTTACACTGCACGAGGTAAGAGGTTATTTAGATAGCCTGACCTACAAACTCAAGGGCATATGCATACACATACACCCACGCAAACACATTTAGTGCAAGAGGTGTGATCTGCAGTTTGATTGGAGCAGCAACTGTGGCTCTGCAGCTGTGCAGGCCTACGTGAGCCTTGGCATGAACGCACTCCTCCTTCACTCCGGCGGTCTCGCTCGTCTCTATCCCGCCTTTATTAACTCTGCCCGTTTCCCACTCTCGCTTTGGCGCTGTCTGAATCCTCTCCCTACAGCTTTCTCTCTATCTCGCTGCACTCCCTCGCTCCCTCTCTTCCTCCCTCCCTCCCTCCTTTCCAGCAGTCTGGCATCTCGTTCCAGGGACCTTGACAAATGAAAGATCACGTCACGTTCAGTCCTTACCAGATATTGGAGACCTGTGAATAGCCAGACAGAGACAATAGTGAGACCAGTTCTCTCACTCTCTCTCTCCCTCTATGTGTCACACACTCACACACACACACAGCATGCGCTAAAAAGGAGCCTTTCTCCTTCTCTTTTTCCTAGGTCCAGATCCAAATATAGCAAGTTTGTAAATGTGAAATACAGTGAAGGGTTAAATAAAACGGCAGAAAGTAGAAATCCAGTCAATGAGACAGCCAGTCTGTCTCTCTCTCTCTCTCTCTCTCTCTCTTCTTCGAACTTGCTGTTGCCAGGATGACTAAACACATCTACAAAAGCCATGCAGTATTATACGTCTATGGCTATCGGTTTCTCTCATACCATTTACAAACTAGTCATGAATCAAATGATACAAGTTCAGCTTATGTAAATAAATAAATAAATAAATAAAGGGGGAGTTGTCACTAAGTCAAGGTTCACCCGACACCCTGCCACACACCTATTCAGCTCCCTGTGCTTACACACAGACTACAAAGAAAAAGGGATTTGTAAGCACATATAGCAGGCATAGACATGGACACCGTCACACACACACACACACACACACACACACAATGATGGCTCAAAGGCATACCAAAAAAGGTTCCAGGAGAAGAGCAAATGAAGTGTGTCATGACCTGTGGATTCTACACGATCAGTGTAAACAAAAAAAAGCTGTGTTCTTCTTTAAACAGAGATCCCTCGAGTCGAATCTTTCCAGTTAATGAAAAAAGTTAATGAACTCGGCTCAAATCACTGCGAAATAAAATCTCCTTCTGCACTAGCTTGAAGCTTTGGTCCTCAAGTCTCATGAACCCACACTTGGCCTCCGTCGCCATCTAGTGGTCGGGTTGTAAAACTTAATTTATTTACTGAATACATTTCTGATTTCATATACCACATTTATTAATAATATAATTATGACCATTTCTGTGGAATTATTTTTTAATTAATAATATTATTAATAATAATAATAATAAAAATACATGTAGTTTTAATTATCAATAATTATTAATTATATATTACTTATATATGTTATATATAATAATATATTAATAATACAATATAAAATTGATATTATAATAATAACAATAATTATTATTATTATTTCATCAATAATATTTTATATATAATTATAAAAAGTTTATAAAGTTTATTATTTATAAGATTATATATAATAATTCATAATTATTAATAATTAAAATTACAACTAATCATTTTTATTTTTATTTTTATTATTATTATTATTATTATTATTATTATTATTATTATTATTATTATCACCTATGACAAACTATTCCACAGACCTTTGCTACTGAGCGTGACATGACTCCAATCACTTTGCTAAAAGAGCCTCAACTCTACTGCTCATGTTACTAAAAGTTATACTAGTCATGGCTGAAGCTGCAGTGAACTGTTTGTCTGGGTTTTTACACCGAGGCTACACATCGGTAAAGGCCCTGGCAGAGAGGTTGCGCATTAAATCGATCATTAGTTAAAACAAAGTCAGTACAAAGTCCATCCTGAGATAAAGTGTAAGGATGTGTCGAGCTTGTGTTTGTTAGGTATTCTAGTACTTCTAGTGCATGATTATTCTATAGGGCTTCCATCAGAGCTTTTGTAGTTGTTGCCGGACTACAGCGTATTTCGTGCATGCGATGCGGACGTACGATGTTCAATTGTGATTACAATGTTGCATGCTTGGCATATCTGGGTGGTGGGGTGGGTTTCCTCCTTTCATTAGGCGCAAATGGGTTAATCTGGAGTGACCAAGTCGGCACGTAGACCAGAGTGTTTACTCTGCTGGGTTGGGGGAGGGGGGCGTGGGGGGGCATGGTTTGGTGCAGGTTTCAATGAGCACTGGACTATGTAATATCTAACAGCGTAGAAGCAGAAAACGGATACAGAGTGTAGGGTTATTAAAAATGCAGCAGTCTTTGACAAGATCTGACGTTTAATAGAAACATAAATTCACCATTTTGAAACATACATAAAGAGGGCTGAGATTTTAGATCAGTTCATTAAAAAAAATAATAAAACAATGTTTTTCTTCAAGGGAAAGATTGAATAAACGATTAAATGGCACCGCATGTCCAAATAAGCATAGTTCCAAATCTAACTCCAATAAAAACCAACAACATTAAAATCACCATATCAGCCATATCAGTGGAAGTGCTGATTATAAACGAGTCCCAGAGTCCCTGAGCAGTAAGTGAAAGAGAAAGTGAAATTAAAGGCATAAACTGACATCTTATTTGCTTATAAATCTGTTCAGCATAACACCAAACTCTGCACCCCAATGCCGTTGAGAGTTTCATTAAAATGTCTACTTACGACAAGACGGTTAGTGATTATGAAACAGAAATCATTTTGTATTATTTGAATCTAAGCTGATTCGTGTTCTGTCATAAGTCGTAAAGCCAACGCCTATTACACAAGTCTGGTGTTTTTCCGTTGAGCCCGCTTCATTTATCATATTAGCAATGTACTGTAGAAGAGCTATTCCGTCACGTTCAAACAATCACTCTGTCTTTTTTTACATGGCAACAAGAAAACGCTGGTGGGAGCATGTCTGGATAGCACACAAGACTACAGGAAAGAATCAGCTTTGTCATTTGCTTGATAGAGTGTGGGCTGTTCCTGCCACTCAGCTGAGGGTGCAACATACCACATGACCACTCCAGAGGGATTGATGGAGACCACGAACTCTGTGGTGTCCTTCAGAGTAGGCATGGGCTTCTCCATGAACACATCGTACACCTGAGAGAGAGAGAGAGAGAGAGAGAGAGAATATATCACAGGTATGACATCACAAACTTGAAAACACAAGCTATCCAGGGCAGAAAGTCAGCACTTTACATACCTTATAGCTGCCCGGTGTGTAATCGAGCACCTTCAGAGACGTCTGATAGCGGTACGGCATGTCTGTTCTTCTGCTGAAGAACACCAAAGCGCTTGCTTTATTAGACAGAGGGCGCCAGAACACCTCGATATTGCTGCTTTCCTGAGAGACGATACATGAGAGAAAGAGAACGAAACGGTGCTAAGAGGAACCGGTTTGCACAGGGTAGAGTCCTGATCATCAAGCCCACAGCAAATACCTTGAACAGGCGTCTTCCTTGGATACCCAAGGGGTCCTGATTGATGGCGATGGCAACTTTGTTCTGCAGTATAGCACGTGCTCCGCTGTTTAGGTTGCGCAGGTCATTAGACATGAAAAGAGGAGCTGCCATTATTGCCCACAACGCCATCTGAGACCGCGACTGGTCCATGCTGAGGCCAAAATTTCCTATGATCAGCTGGGAACATTGCAAATTCATAAGATCTTTCAACATGAGGACTGAAAGTATCTGAAGATAAAAACATAACTGTGTTTAGAAGAGAAGAAGAAATCGTTCTTTATCGTTGGTGTAATCCCACTGCATTGCGACATAACCTGGCACAATCATGCTTAGAACCTGTGGCCATGCAAGGCTCTCCTTTCAGGATGATCCAGTCAATTCTCACCACACAGTTGCTTGCCTAATAGGGGTGTTATGGCTTTGACAGTATGTTAACCTGGTCTAAACATACAACATTAATCAGGGTATCATGGTATTAATCCATTATTTACAATGATCTTTCCAGAAGCGTGCACATGAGAGGTCTACAATCCCAGAGATACTCTGGAAATATTTACATTACCTCACCTGCCAATGTAAAACAAGTCAACGAGTTCAGAAATATTTCTGAAAGGTTTCCATTTCTTATATCAGTCAGTATGTCGGTATTTATCACCCTCTCAGTGGCTGCAAGTAATGCATCTAATCTAATCATCCAATCGGACTAACCATGAAACCCTGACACTGTAACAATCCTATGGCCAAAAAAAAGTGGCCCCAGAGCCAAAAATGGACCACCTGCTCATCCGCCTATCCTTCAGGGTGGAGGATGATGGTGGAAGATGATGGTGGAAGATGATGGCTTTTGTTCTTTTGATTTATTTAAAGACTCTCAGGAGGCATAAGAATCTGAACACCTACTATACAAGACATGTAACAGGGAGTGGTACGAACTTCTCTGGCTGTCTGTACATTTGAGTCATCTTCAAACAAAAACTGAAGACCTACCTCTTCACTTAAACGAGCGCCAACATCAAATAATCCTTAAAAATGCCCGGATCACCCCCCAGCCATATGAACTCATACAGACATTTCTCTAACATGGTTGTAGCATGATAGCTTCCTGAGGCCTTGTTCACACCTGGCATTAACATGCGTCTTGGGTGATAGGATCACAACTGAACAGCTTCGAGTATGTGAGTCTCCACATGCGTCTCTAGTGATGCACATCCAGTGCCTAGTCTGCTGAAGAAGAAGAATGTAGCCATGTGTGTCCCACTGATCTACTTGTACTAGATATGTTTCTAATCAAGACTTCTCCAGGCCACTCTGGATTAGGTTATCTGCCAAATGTTGTAAAGACAACTACAACACTTTCAGTAACCATTAACCCTGGCCAAGTTATATTACCTATAAAAATAGGACTCCAGTGTCATATTGCTCTCTTACCATGTCGGGGTCATTCCAGCTTCCTGGTTGAGCTGCAGGCTGTAGGACATCCTGGTGTTTTGTAAACCAGTCCACGATGCCCAGGACGCTGTCCCACGAGTCCTGAATATCACCGTAATTTCGCCACAGGTTACAGATCTCGCCAAGTTGAGTGTAATTTACCTAGGAGGAAAGAAACTGAGTACTTTAGATATAATGTTATATGAACGGACATGACTTGTCCAACTAATATGAATTGTCTGGTTGGGTATACAGCAATTGTAAATTACTTAACTAAATAAATCAGTCAGTATTTCACTCACTTTAGGAGGAAGCCCACCCTGGTAGCAAGGCCAACTGCAGGAATAACCGATCGGACGGCCGGTGGCATTAAGGGCTTTTGACATTTGTGGGTAGCCTGTTAAGCACAATATATACAAATATGGTTGGCACAAGGTTCAGCATTTCCTCTTGTACTGAGCAGGATTACAATTATATATTTTTTGAAGTATCTGCATGCTGCCTGTATGTGAATGATACAGGAGACCTCAGGGAGCCTTCAGTGAAGACTCTGTGCAAGGTGTGGTTCAAGCCGGAGGAGGCTCTGTGATGTTCCGGGGACGTTTACATTATGCCGAAATGGGTCCTTTGGTTGAGGTGATAGTAAATTTGAACCACTGAGCTGCTGGACTATCAGGTTTTGCCTTTTGCATCTTACTGAGGAACTTAGCATTTCTATCCCTATATTCCAAGATAACAACTCTGGCATTCACAGGGCTACGAACATGACTGCGACATTCTTTGACGCAAGTGTGGTATTCATTGATGTCGCCTACATCCAGAGACGTGTCTGGCCCACACCAAATCAAACAGCAGCTGTCATTTGTGTTCTTATTAACCCTGACTCACCCTGCTCCTGGTCAGTGGCGTTGGAGTAGCAGCCATCCAGTTTAAGCATGTCAATTCCCCATTCAGCAAAAGTCTGAGCATCTATCTCAATTTTATCCAGGGTTGTGCCAGGGTATCCTGCACAGGTGTGAGTACCCAAATCACCATAAATGCCCAGCTTCAGCCCCCGGTCATGAACATAGCGTGCCAGTTTAGCAATACCACCTGGGAACCTGTTGGGGCCAGCCACACACAAAACAATGTGTGTTAGATAAATACTCATTCAGACAGTGTCTAGGGATTCATTTCATCAAGCCACACATTAAAACCTAAACTAAGGAAGATCATTATATTGAACACATTATATTTTGAGAATTAAGGAGCAGTGCCTTTTCGGATCCGCCTGCAGTCGTCCTTGTGCGTCTCTCTGCTTTAATGACCAGCAGTCATCAATGTTAACATAGACATAGCCCAGCTCCCTCCAGCCATCCTCAGCCAGTCGGTCTGCCATGTCCCTGAACAACACCTCACTGGAAAGAAAAAAGACAGACAGAAAACCAAAGATGGAGTAGAGTAGAGTAGAGTAGGGGATGTCCATCACAACATAAAATTCAATATGACATGCATAATCAGTAATCCAGTAATCAGTTCCAGCAGCAAGTGACTTGCATTTTCAACCTATACTTACCTAATGCAATTTTGAGGATCATTGTCACAGTCAATGTCACAGCGGAATCGTTCCCACGCCAGCCAGCCCATGGGCGGAGTCTTCATCAGCCCATTGTCCAGAGCCTGGGCGGCCGCAGAGAACGCCACCAGTAAAATAACCACTGTCTGCTGCATGTCTGAGAGAAGGCACCACACAGAAATCAGATGCCAGCAAGGAAATTAGAGGGTAGCAAAAATGCTTAACTTACACAAAATAAATACAGTGGGGACAATAAGTATTTGATACGCTGCCGATTTTGCCCAAAAGTTTTCCCACCTATAAAGAATGGAGAGGTCTGTAATTTTTATCGTAGTTACATTTCAACTGTGAGAGGAAACTCTGATTGTATAATTTTGAAATAATTCATAAGCATTTTATTGCATGAAATAAGTATTTGATACAACAGAAAAACAGAACTTAATATTTGGTACAGAAAGCTTTGTTTGCAATGACAGAGGTCAGACATTTCCTGTAGTTCTTGACCAAGTTTGCAGGGATTTCAAGTTTGCAGTCCTCCATACAGATCTTTCAGGTTTCGCGGCTGTCGCTGGGCAACATTGAGTTTCAGCTCCCTCCAAAGATTTTCTGTTGGGTTCAGGTCTGGAGACTGGCTAGGCCCACTCCAGGACCTTGAAATGCTTTTTACGGAGCCACTCCTTAGTTGCCCTGGCTGTGTGTATCGGGTCATTGTCATGTTGGAAGACCCAGCCATGACCCATCGTCAATGCTCTTACTGAGGGAAGGCCAAAATCTCGAGATACATGACCCCATCCATCCTTCATTCAATATGGTTGGGACAGTGTTCTTGGGGTTCTTCTTCCTCCAAACACTGCAAGTGGAGTTCATACCAAAAAGCTCTATTTTGGTCTCATCTGACCACATGACTTTCTCCCATGCATCCTCTGGATCATCCAGATGGTCATTGGTGAACTTCAAATGGGCCTGGATATGTGCTGGAGTGAGCAGGGGGACATTGCGTGCCCTGCAAGATTTTAATCCATGACGGTGTAGTGTGTTACTAACGGTAATCTAAGAGACTGTAGTCCCAGCTCTCGTCAGGTCATTGACCAGGTCCATCCATGTAGATCTGGTTTGACTCCTGATCTTCCTTTCAGAATCATCCTCAACCCACGAGGCAAGATCTTACATGGAGCCCCAGACCAAGGAAGATCATCTTGTGTTTCTTCCATTTTCTAATAATTGCGCCAACAGTTGTTGCCTATTGTCCTGTAGCCAATCCCAGCCTTGTGCAGGTCTACAATTTTGTCCCTGGTGTCCTTAGACAGCTCTTTAGTCTTGGCCATGGTGGAGAGGTTGGAGTGTGATTGACTGAGTGTGTGGACAGGTGTCCAAACAGGTGCACTTTATACAGGTAATGAGTGCAGAACAGGAGGGCTTCTTAAAGAAAAACTAATAGGTCTGTGAGAGCCAGATTTCTTATAATCATTATAAAATAAATATATTTCTGTCCCCATCATCCAACATATGTGAACCAGCTTCAACAAACTTCTTAGATTTTTTTGTGTGTTAGTGTCGTACATAAATACACCATGTGGTCAAATGTTTTTGGACACCTGACCATCACATCATATCCATGTTCCACACACTACTGCCTCAACGATGGAAGCACACAGTCGTACACAATGTCTTTGTAAGATGACTCTTAGGCACCCTGTTGGTTTTACTTACAACTTTTTTATTGATTTGTTTTAGTTCTACCTTATTGAGTCAGGACGAAAAGATTTTAGATTTCCAAATGTTACCTTTCCAACAAAACAATTAAATATAAAGCAAAGGTGCTTTTATGTAGAAGCATCCTCATCCATTATTTTTGAAAGCAGCTGCTACTTTTGAAACGGCTTTATGTAATGTGTTGCTTTCGATACTGACATACAAACATTTTTATGTAACATTTCATTTTTTGTTGGAAAAGTAATGTTTGGAAATATAGAAAGGTTTTGTATTGACTCAAAAAAAAATCAGCAACAAAAGTTGTACCTAAAACAGCAGGGTGCCCATGACTTTTCACTGTACTGTATGTGTGCATGATGTGAGGAAAACCTGCAGTGTGCAACAACATTATTCAATATTGCATTGTTGCTGTATTATTAATAAAAGAATGGTATGTAATCTGAGCACATGGGATCACATGTGATGTTTGTTAAATATGTGGTATGGACACAACTACAGTCACTTTATTAGGAACATATGTACACCTGCTTAATCATTCATGTGGCAATGCATAAACTAACCAACTAACATCTAACCAATCAAATCACATTTATGCAAATATTCCAGCAGAGGCACTAACCAATCAAACTGCGTTTAGGCAAATATCCTAGCAGAGGCACTAACCAATCAAATCGCATTTATGCAAATAGTCCAGCAGAGGCACTAACCAATCAAATCGCATTTATGCAAATATTCCAGCAGAGGCACTAACCAATCAAACTGCTTTTAGGCAAATACTCCAGCAGAGGCACTAACCAATCAAATCGCATGTATGCAAATAGTCCAGCAGAGGCACTAACCAATCAAATCGCATTTATGCAAATATTCCAGGAGAGGCACTAACCAATCAAACTGCTTTTAGGCAAATACTCCAGCAGAGGCACTAACCAATCAAATCATGTTTATGCAAATAGTCCAGCAGAGGCACTAACCAATCAAACTGCGTTTAGGCAAATATTCCAGCAGAGGCACTAACCAATCAAATCGTGTTTTTGCAAATATTCCAGCAGAGGCACTAACCAATCAAATCGTGTTTTTGCAAATATTCCAGCAGAGGCACTAATAAATCACATGCAAATATCCCAAATATTAGTTTGGCTAATAAATAATAAGTAAATAAGTGACTGGGATACCAAGTGTCAGGATCCCTGTTCAATACCTACTAAAGTCCACTGCTGTCTGGACTGGAGTGTATTTCAAGGTTATGACTGACTCCAAGCATTACAGCCATGTTTATTATTATACTGCATAACAAAACTCACATAAAATGCTTGTAAACATGTGTAATAACTATTACTTTAGTTTCCAGTTAATCAACCAAATATTCAGCAGTTTATACAGTGCTTAAAATAAAAGACACATTTGGTTTGGTTGCCATCTTACCACAAACCACAAGGTGTTCTTCAAACAGCAAGCTCAGGGAATGTCTATGCCAGTGCAGCCCGAGGTCCTTGTACAAAAACAAGCTAAGCTGCACCACATGGCACGATACCTTGTGACTCCTCACCTGACAACTCCAGATGTGCATATTTACATAGGTGCATACATATTTACACAAAAGCTAGGGTCTTCCCAAACAAATACATATTTAGACAAATGGGTGTGTTTAAATATGTATTTGGAAGGCTCTAACTTTAATTTCTGGGAGGACTAAGACATTGTTTTATCCTTTATTCATCACACTGCAGCAGATCATAGCTTATTAGGAAGCTGGGGTCAGAAGGCAGAGTCAGTGGTGATACAGAGCCACTGGAACAGAGAAAGTTAATGATCCGGCAGCTTGCAATGCTGGGCCATGAACCCTGACCTTCTGATCAACAACCTGAGCCTCTACTGCTCTCATACTGAGGATAAGATTTTACTCGGGTTATTATCTGTTGTAAACATGTTATCTTCTAACAGGCTTATCATGTGATTTACACCAAACAGCCATAACGTTAAAACCACATGTCTATTATTCTGTGTTCTGTCCCCTTTGTGCCACAAAAACAGCTCTGACCCATCAAAGCATGGACTCCACAAGAGCTCTGAAGCTGTACTGTGGTGTCTGGCACAAAGACTTTGTCAGCAGATCCTTTAAGTGTTGTAAGTTGCAAGGTGGGGCCTCCATTGAGTGAACTTGTTTGTCAAGTACATTCCACAGGAGTTTGATCAGACTGACATCTGGGAAATTTTGAGCCAGTCCATGTTTCTCAGTCCATTCCTGAACAGCGTTTGCAGTAGAACTGTTGCCATGAAGGGGGGTACTTGGTCTGCAATAATGTTTAGTAGGTGGGACGTGTCAAAGCAACATCCACATGAATGCCAGGGCCCAAAGTTTCCCAGCAGAACATTGCCCAGAGCATCACACTGCCTCCACCAGTTAATGCCTTCTTCCTGGTGCCATCTCTTACCCAGGTAAGCAACACACACACACACACACACACACATACACACACACACAGCTGTCCACATGATTCATCAGACCCCGCCTCCTTCTTCCTTTACTCCATGGTCCAGTTCTGATGCTCATGTGCCCATTGTTGGAGCTTTGGGTGGTGTACAGGGATCAGCTCTGACCGCACTCTGACCGCTCTGCAGCTACACAGCCCCATCACAGCTCTGTCTTCCTTGGATTAAGCTTGAGGTATTGGGCTGCCATCCATGACGCAATGTCTGCTAGACATGCCGAGATCCGAGCCGAAACATGATTCTCAGAAGGAGGAAAAGAAAGAAAAGGATCATCGGCATAACAATGGTAGGAGGAGCCATGTGAAGAGTTGACATCTCCCAGTCAGCGAGAAGAGGACCCAGCACTGAGCCTTGCGGGACACCAGTGGAGATGTTGAGCCACTTCGTGTTACCTGGTAGGACTTGAACCACTTCCATGCAGAGCCAGTGATGCCAAGGTTAAAAAGCATGGACAGAAGGATGTCATGGTTGACTGTGGACCGATGCTAACCCAGATGAAGGTTAAGAAGCCATTTTTTTTGCTTTAAAACCCATGACCCAGTTGCAGTATATTACATTCCCTAGCAGTTACAGTCCCTAAGCTGCTTTATTTGTTTATCAATAGTTCTGTGTTTGAATATACTGCTAAGCATACTACACAATAATCTACTATACTATGTGAGTAAAATAAACAATAATAAATGAAATCCTGACCTGAATGGAGATACGGAACAGTGAACACGGAAGCGACCTTTGTTTTGGACTGATAACTATTGCTGGCTGAGTACTGTTTTACTGCTCACTGATTTCGCTCAAACCCGACACGCTGTTCAGTGCATTCGCTACTCACCGAAATTTCCCGAATGGAGGTTTCTGCACCGATGCAGCGACTTGCTCTGTAACCGGAGCTGCCGAGGCTGACTGTGCGGCTGGGAGGAAGCGGTTAGGAGCAAGGAGTCATGTGGACGGTGCTGTGTGTCACGTGATCCGACAGTCAGCTGAGCTCACGGGATGAGTTTCAGGCGCCTTTCCTGACGTCATACTCCCGCGACGTCTACTGGTCAAAGGCGTGTGATGTACAAGGGAAAACCTTTTCACCGTGTATAGGAAGGAAGTGGAGCTCTCCAGATCTAAAAAAATAGCCATTAAAACACTGAATGCATGCAATATTACAAGAAGTACATTTATTTATTTACTTTTATTACTTTTTCATTATTAATTGTATTCTTTTGTTTTTGTTTTCTATTTGTTTACTTTTTTGTTCATTGTTTTATAGATTCTTGGCTTGTTTCCTGGATTTCTCTACTGTAAATTTATATTTGTATATTTTATATGTTATATAATAGATTGTACTCCATGACCTGTTCTTTGTTTATAAAATGCACAAATATAATATTAAAAAAATAGAGAAAAACATTCCTGCTGCTTGGCAATATTTATTTGTGAACAAAAAAACTCTCTTTTTATTTTTTTTATAATTTTTTTTAGAAAACAAAATTGCAAAAATAGAAACTAATTTGCCAGGGGAAACTGTGTACATTTTCGAAAATTAATTACAAATGTAAAAACACATTTTGGAAAATGGATTTAGAAAAGTAAAAGCAAATGTGCAAGATGTGAAACTTTTTCCAATATTGAAACATATTTACAAATGGCGAATCAGACGGAAAGGGTAGGCACAGCACACAGGAAATGCTTGTTTTTATTTTTAACTATTTTTTTTATTGAAGAATACACAACATGCAACACATTCATTCATTTTCTTGACCACTTATTCCTTTTCCAATCCATCGTAGGGCACACTCACACACACTCACACACTAGGGCCACTTTAGAGACACCAGTCAACCGAACGTGCATGTCTTTGGACTGTGGGAGGAAACCGGAGTACCCGGAGTAAACCCACGC
>JAOVYV010000013.1:1447625-1455125 GCA_025674545.1 Hassar affinis | reverse complement strand
AATTAAATTACATTTAATTTGCCTAGGGCGCAAGGCAGGAACAAATCTAGACAGTGCGCCAATCCATCGTAGAGCACACACACACACACACCCACACACACACTCACACACTAGGGCCACTTTAGAGACACCAATCAACCTAATGTGCATGTCTTTGGACTGTGGGAGGAAACCGGAGTACCCGGAGTAAACCCACATAGAAAGGACCCAGACCGCCCCAGCAAGTGTGAGGCGACGGTGCTGCCCACCGTGTCACCCAAAATGAAATGAAATGAAATGAAATGAAATGAAATTAAATTCCTGGTAATTTCTGATCATATGCAAGCTCTGGCTAGCCAAAAGCTAAACTAAACTAAAATAAAATAAAACATAATAATCCCTGATATTTTTTTTTTACTGTGTGCAAGCTCTCTAGCCAGAAATGTATAATAGAAAATAATAAAAATAGTAAATAATAGTAAATAGTAAAAAAAATTTAATTACATTTAATTAAAAAATAAATCCCTGATAAAATGTTTGACCAAGTAGCCAAAAATAAAATAAAATTCATGGTACTTTTATTTTTCTAAAGTAAAATTAGTCCATTGACGTTCACTCACTTAAGTCTACTTACTAAGTCTGGGTATAAGATTGAGAGTGACGCAGTTTTATTCAGCACATAAATACGCAAACTGAATGTAAAAAGCATGGAGCATTGTATTGTTGAGAAAGATCTTTCTTTAAAAAAACTGTCCATATTTACCTTTCATTACCAGTAGATGGTGACACTTAAACCATTTTGGACCAAACATTTCATGGATAAACTGTTACAACCCTTAAAATAAAATATAATAATAATAAATAAAAAATCAGAAAGAAAGAACATATTTTGTGTTTCAATTTCGGAGGATCTTCAGCTTTCTGCAGATAAAACTGGGCATGTTCAGTTTTGTAAAACCAAAGGGCAGCTTTATTATATACTGCTGTGTGCTTCGCTCGTGATAAATCTGATTAGATGAATTTCAGTTGAGCATTTTGATGAATTTTGATTACAGATATGTTTAAAAGGTAGAGCGTTGCTCTCAGTAGCAGGCAGAGACTCGCATCTGCTTTTAGAAAATTCAGGTATGTTTTTAAATTCCGTGTGCACTTTGCATTTGTTCCACTTGCTCTTTCTGATACATCTTCCATGCAACACAGTTTCATAAATTATTATACAATCTAACAGATCTAACGGATCTAACAGATCTAACGGATCTAACGGAGCTTACAGGAGAAGGCGTCTCATACACCAGCTATTAGAAATGCCACGGCACACAGTGTACACGGTGTACACAGGGTAAACAGTGAAATGTGGTCGTGGCTGCAAATGTCTTCCCTCCATCAGTAGCACTGTTTCACTCTGATGAAGTCATCATATGACACATAGACACAGGAACACACTCACTGACACACACATAAGCAGCACTTCCTCATTCTCTTAAGTCACACCGGCTCTTCGGTTTGTTCATAACCAGCTCCCTTGTTTACACCTCGGAATGTGAAAATAACGGTTCTGTCATTTATATCACTGTGTAATTTGTAAGTTGATTGAACAGTTTTTGTTATGAGAATGATAGATAGATAGATAGATAGATAGATAGATAGATAGATAGATAGATAGATAGATAGACAGGCAGACAGATTGATGGACAGGCCAATGGATGGGCGGTTGGACAGGTGGACAGACAGACAGACAAACAGACAGACATAAAGACAGACAGACAGACAGTGGTCAAACAGACAGACAGACAGACAAATAGACAGACAGACAGACAGATAGATAGGCAGACATACAGACAGATCGATGGGTGGGCCGGTGGGTGGGTGGTTGGGCAGGCAGACAGCCAGTCAGACAGACAGACAGACAGACAGACAGACAGACAGACATAGATGCATGAGTCTACAGTCTGCGCTAGAATGAAATCAGCCCCACTGTCTACTTCATACCATCCTGTTTACCCTTTCATATCTTGTATTGGAACAGAAACATGCAGTGGGTGGCAAAAACTGAACCTTTGTATTATTTGCCTCTATTTCTAGAGAGGTAAAGCTTAGCCCTGTTAACATATACTAGCACATATGTATGTATATACCAGCTGTAAGCCATGTGAACAATAACACACTACAGACTGTAGGATTATATGAAATTATCCACGTTACTGTGTGATACGGCAGGACCTGGAGTGTGTAACCACTCAGGCTGAAGTGTGTTATTTCACTTATACCACCATTTGTTACTTTCTGTTCTCACACACATTATATCTGAAACAAACAGTCATTTCCTCACCCTTTCCTTCTCTATCAGTCTCTCTCTCTCTCTCTCTCTGCCTTTCTCTCTCTCTCTCTCTCTCTCTCTCTCTCTCTCTCTTTCTCTTTCATATAATTTTTCTCAGAAACAGTCTTTCCTCTGTCCTGAAGACATCCTCCTGCTGGGGAAACTGTAAAGCGCTGACAGTGGAGACTCCTTCACTCTGTCTCCTAACAAAAAAAAAAACTTTACTTTTTTTTCAAATCCATTTAGTCTTTGGTTGCTACTAAATTGCTGTTGCTATGGAAACAGTAATGTATTAGAACAAGTGCATTAATATGAATCGATCTTACTGTCACACTTCCTGACCAATCAGATCCAAGGATACAGACAAGCTGGATTGTCTAAGTTTGAGTTGTGTGTCTCTGTTCTCCTCAGGTGCTTTACCGAATCAAGGAGAAGGTCGAGTACTTGGACGGACAGCTGAAGGGGCTGGGCGTGCCCGTGTCTGTGCATGCCACCCAGCCGCCCCTGACCCTCACCAGCAGCATGGTGCAGGCCAGCCCAGCCCCCAAACCAGCCTGCACCACTCTGACCAGCACAGCACCCTCCACCACCACCACCACCACCAGCACCACCACCACCACCCAGATCAACCGCAGCACACACCACACACACACCAGTGCCTCCAGCTCTGAGTCTCAGTGCCCCCCCTGCCCCCCGTGCCCCTCTGTGCCTGAGTTCAAACCCTGTCTGTCCTCCAGCCCTTCACCCTTCAAGATGAAGCCTGCTGCTGGTCTGCAAGAGAGGTGAGGGGCCTGTCTGCTTTTTAATGGGGTGTAGACAAAAATCCTTACATTAGTATGATAATAAATACAATTTCATTATCATCTCAGCACTGGATTGGACCGATGCCCAGAGCTCCAGGTCAAAGAGGAATCAAAAGCTATTTTCAGTCTGCTTTGATTTATTTAGTTGTATATTTTGGTTTTGTTTACTGGTTTATGTTTTTGGCAATAGAAGAGTTAGAAACTTATACCACTACAGACATGAGGGTTTATATGAATATGGGTATTAATTAGATAACCGTCATACTATCAGATAATGGAAAAAAAGGTATAAGTGGTGTATTTCTTGTGTAAAAAGATTTTATGATATAAATCCAAATAAATAAAGACAAGAGGAAAGTACTGGACTACAGCCAGTAAAAACATTGTGTACGAATTACTCATGATTGTAAACAGGATAAACAAACAGTACATAAAATGAAGTGCCAGAATAACTGGTATTAGTAACACTTGGTAGGTCCCCCACAGGAACGTTGCACAGTCCTCACGCTGATGTTCGTTGAGGCCCCAGCATTGAATCCTGATGTTACTCGAGGCAGTGTTGCACGCCTATCATGTGAAACGATTCTCACGTTCACCCAGAGTCTTTTTATGGCTACACTGCTGTCGTAGGTTTGAGGTTTTGCTGGAATTCCGGTAGTCACAGTACACCACTGCAATGCTCATATGTTAAAATCCAAACTTTGCTTCTAACTCTGAAATGCTGTGACCCATCTCACGAGCTCTGACTATTAAACCGTGTTGGAAATCCCGAAAACTCGTGATAACTTACGTTAGAAACAGCTCTAGAAGCTTCCATAGATGTCTATCGCTTTATATACGCACTGGTGGATGCAACCAATGACATTCATAGGGGAGTTGCTGTGTATTTTGCTTACGCTCCAGTTTTTCTCCACTTCAGTGTATAAGGCACAAGTATTCACTGTCAATAATAACAAGTCATAGCTTATGTATCATAAAGAAGCCCAGTTACTCAAGTCTTTCGCACCTCTGAATATACGTGCAAAATCACACCACCACCACCACCAAAAAAAGGGCATGAGCGTCTTACTTCCTGTGTCACAGAAATACAGTGATAGTACTTATACCGTCTAGTCACACAGTCCACTACACACCCTTTAATCGCTTACTACATCCTTTACTGAAAGCGACATTGAAATGTATGTTGCTTGGTGATGAAAACAGGCAGCAGGCAGTCGAATGAAGACATTGTACTTTTTTAAAATCTTTGCCTTGATTAACGGCTTCCTTCCTTTCAGCTTCTGAGTCAATCGGGCTCGCTGGGTTGTGTAATCTCACACGCTGCAGAAATTCAGAGGGGCTTCAGAAAGAGAGAGAGAGAGAGAGAGAGAGAGAGATGGGGGAATTTTTGAGACTTTACGTCACAATGTTATTATAGTGAAGTGATAGATTTTTGCTTTGAACATTATTCACTAGGTGGCGCTACTGAACAAATGAATCCTAACGATCTAGAGGCCAGTTTGCCATAAAAGGTTACTAATTTTAGGCAAAACTGTCGTCAAGCTGTTACCCAAAATCGTGCTTCGAGCCTACTCCAGGGAGCTACGACCACACCAAGCATCGTGTGGATTGGTGACGTCTAACTCTATGATATTGAGGGTTCATAATGAAAGTTTTTATTAACGTGTGTTGTGTGTGTCATTATACGTCTTCTTTGCAGACGAGGCTCCAACGTTTCCCTGGTGCTGGACATGAGTGCTCTGGGCTCAGTAGAGCCTCTGAGTTGTGGAGTGAACACTCCACGTGAGCGCGTGGCTCAGGAGTACCTGCAGTCCGCCGGTCGAGTCCTCACACGCCAGCAGCTCAAAGACACCATCCTCAACACCCAGGCCCTGCACGCTGAGTTTGCTGTGAGTCACGCCCCTTTATCCAAAGCATCTGTACAGATAGGGAAGTGCACATGTACACACCTCGCTCTGAGATATACCTGTGGCATGAGTGTGTACAGTTTCCTTCCAGCTGTAGTATTTCAGGTTTTCATCATTTTCACATAATAAGAAACCATTTTTTCATGGATGTACACTGAAGTACCAGAAAAACTGGTATAGCAGTTAATACTTGGTAGATCCCCCATGGGATCTCGGAGGGAACGTTGCACACTCTTTGGTCATTTGAATGAAACAGATTTATTGGTTGTGAAAGGGTCATGCGTGCACAGGATGCTGTGAATCGCTCGCATTGTGATTCAGATATGTCCTGTAAAGGCTAGAGTCATTTGCTGCTCTACATACTGAAGTACCAGAGGTCCACCACGGGATCTCAGAGGGAACGTTGCACAGTCCTCATGCTGATGTTTGTTGCATTGAATTCTGATGTTACTTGAGGCAGTGTTGCACACCTATCACAGTTTGAGGTTTTGTTCTTGTATTCTCGGAGTTCTAGTAGTCACGGTACACCCTTGAATACCATTTCAAACTTTACATCTACCTCCAAAATGCTATATCACAAGCCCCAACTATTAAAGCACATTGAAAATCACAAAATTGTAATAACTTGGCATTCTGACATCAGAAACAGCTCTAGAAGCTTCCACAGATGTCTATCGCTTTATATACGCACTTGCAGACATTATAAACCAACGACATGCATAAGTAGTGCTATATATTTTGCATAGGCTCCAGTTTTTCTGGTACATCAGTGTACTTGTGTTTGGAAGTGAGTTTTGTATTGTCTATATGTTTTGTCCTCTCCAGGAAATTCCAATGAACTTCGTTGATCCGAAGGACCTGGACATCCCCAGTCTCGGGACCAAAAACAGATACAATATCTTGCCAAGTTAGTACTGTGCAGACAAATCCCAGTCTTGTATAGGATCTTACATCTTCATCATTATTATCATCAGGGTATCTATGCAATAGTATGTCAAAGCCAGAGAGAGAGAGAGAGAGAGAGAGAACCAAGTCCCAGCTATACTAAGGGCAATGAAAGTTAAGTGTTCACAGAATATCTGCCTCCAACAAAACATGCAGTCTTTATGGCCAGTGGTGACTCATCCACAAGGGCGTTTATTCTCTTCACCTTCCCTTCTGTCTCTTCATCCTCTTTCACTCTTCTCTGTCTTGTCTTTTTGCCTCTTTATTTCTCTGAAGAGAGGCTATACGTTATGCTGAATCATTGAGAGGAAAGGAAGTCACGGTCCTTCTCGCCTCGCCTCGCCTCGCCTCAGTCACTTGGTTTAGCTGCATGTTCTGAATCACTTTCAATCAACTTTATATAGTATTTTATAATGTATTTGCTGGGAATAATGAAGTGCTGATGTTTGTGCTGCAAATGCTCTTGCGACTGCAGCACGACCGCTTTTCCAGCTGTTCTGAACAGTGACCTGCCCGTCATGTTCATGCTCTTCCCATCTCAGATTTATAGAGGAAGCCCTGGCTCCTCCTTGTTGGCGGAGAAGGTGTAGGTCTTGGGGTTAAACGGCTCTTCCCCGTCTCGTAATCAGACTAAGGAACGGCTTGTTCTCGGAGGCTCTGGTGCATTAAACAATATTTCTGGCCTTATGTAACCCGCTGGGTCACTTGGCTGCTAACAGCTTCCTGTTTTGGGAACAAATTCTTCACTGAGCAAGCATGGGAGGAGTTCCCTTATCAACCTATACAAGACAGTATTCCTTCCGCTCTCCTTAAGTGGATCTGGAGGGAACTAAAATCTATCTTCGCTGTAAGACAAGCCTTAAAACGGTTTTATAGAAATAGTGGAATCTAGGTAGCACGATATCTGTGTATCGGTGTGTGTGGATGAACTCTGCTTTCTAACAGAGAATTATTCAAATATATAAAGAAAAATTCAGCAAATTGCTCATTTCTAAATGATTGGCAAAGCGTGAAGCTCTACATTAGTGAGAACAACAGCACTGAGTCATCTCCTGTCATTTCTGACACTTGTGAGGAGAGAGAGAACTCTCTCTCTCTTTCTCTCTCTCCTCCATGAGAACGTGTTCAAGCCTTTAAATGCGTGTGGACTTTTGTTGGTTGATACAAAATGTTTTGTCTTCTGCAGCCATTTCTGTCAAACTTGATGTTAGAAGACGGTGTTAATAGCCACAACATTGGAGGAGACATGGCTCTGATTGTAGTGCTCTTGAAAAAGCAATGAAAATGCCTAAAATCCCTGAAAACAGAGGCATGTCGAAGTTACAAATGAGGCTGAGCTTAGACCTGGATCTATAAATATGACTCTATTTATTAACAAATTCATGAATAATATCAGTATTAATAATTTCTACATTTATAAATACATATAAAAAATAATTGGGCGACACGGTGGCTCGGTGGGTAGCACCGTTGCCTCACAGCAAGAAGGTCCTGTGTTCGATCCCCGGGTGGGGCGGTCTGGGTCCTTTCTGTGTGGAGTCTGCATGTC
>JAOVYV010000013.1:1384553-1394904 GCA_025674545.1 Hassar affinis | reverse complement strand
CAAAACATTAACAGTGTAACATTAACCGGTAAACTGATTAAACATTTCAAAGTCCACACTGTTGGAGATATAAACTGATTGATGGTGATCATCAGACCGTCCATGCACATTTCACAATAATACTGGTACAGTATATAAAAAGTCATGCGTGAGTAGGTCTGTGACCAGTGTCCAGTGTCTGTGTACTGAAATGGACGCCGTAACGGATTTAGGAGTGAAGACAAAAGGTCTCTAGTGGCAGGCCGCAGGACATCTTTTAGCCCCGCCCATTCCCATGTCGAACATCCCCCGGGGCAGATTTCTAGTTTGCGTTACACCTCGGGAAATCATTTTGACCCTGATGTCAATATTCTTCTTTATGATAAATGTGTTTTACATGAGTTATATATTTATCGGTGGTAAATAAAGGGCATGGCTTGATTGACAGTTTTGGACAGTCAAGTCTCATGAACGCACACAGAACAGTTCTGTAACAGAGCCACGTCCTGCTCTGCTATAGAGTTTCTATAGAGTTCTATAGAGTTTTTCAGGTATGTTGTTCATTTTGATGCTTTTTGCACATCTTGATCTGGCACAGGTTTTACACTGGACCCTCCCATTAACTGTTCTTGGGGCTAGCACTGTGTGTACATTTCACCCCTTGGGGGCTAGCAGCGCTTTAAGGGCCTTGCTCAGGGGCCCAACAGCAGCAGCCCTGGTTTTGAGACTGAAACCCCCTGACCTTCTGACCAGCATCTCAGAGTCCTAACCTGCTGGGCTACCACTGCCCCCAGTCTGCAGCATGAGTGAAGGTTGTGGTGACATAAAGCAAGGCAGCTAACACTAAATCAGGTTCTTAATCATTTCCAAATGCCTGTAAGACCTTAGAGAACAGGGAGAATGGCTCGGTAAAGTTAGCCAGTCTTTCCTTTCTAAAAGAAGTGCTCGGACAGAAGAGCACATCCCCGCTCAGATGCAGGTGTCAGAGCTAGATGAAAATCACGGACAGCCATGATCGATTTCCTCAACAAACAGTTTGGCTGAATGTAAATACTGATTCCTTTTTTACCTGTATAGTATCAGTCGGTAAAATACATAAACTATTTGGATTAGCAGTGGAATCATTACTTGGATTAGGATGATTGTCATTGTCAGCTAGCTAGCAAGTGGTAGTTTTTTCCTGACAATGGTGAAATCAATATATCTGTGGAACTTGTATTAAAGTGAATGAAACTGAATGAAAGTGAAGTATTGACCTACTGTGCAGTGAAACATACCTATACACACACACTAGTGAAGTGAGCACACACTAGCCTGGGGCAGTGGGAAGCCTGGGTCCAGGGTGCCCAGGGAGCAGCTGGGGGTTAGGTGCCTTGCTCAATAGCACTGTTAGTTGCAGTGATTGAACCGGTGACCTACTGGTCACAAGGCTGGTTCCTAAACCACAACAATTGCAGCTAAGCATTTTATATATTAAAGAATAATGCTGTACCTCTTTGAGTCGCCATATCTGCTGTACAGACTAATTTTGACCTACTGCACAGACACCGAATTCCAGTTCAGCCCAGAAAAGACCAGACAATTGGAGTAACTGATGCCATGCTGTACACTCATATATATATACAGTCACTGGTTACTACTAATAAAAAATGCACAAATCTAATATTGTCTATAAACTCAACCAAACCCAAACCCATGTTAATTCACAGGTGCCGAGCCCGTGTTGCCAGAACACAGACATCCTCTGCCGTCTTACCGGGACTACAAGCGCAACAGCTCTGTCCTGGCTTACCAGACTGGCTACTTCCAGAGCCTGTGCGGGGACGAGACGGACTCGGCCAACTCGGTGTTTGAGATCAACCTCGGGGCTGAGATGGACCGTCTGGGAGGAGCTTGTGAGCAAGACATGGAGCACAAGCAGCAGGGGAACTTCTGCGATGGACCCTTGAAGTCCAGAACCGCCTATAGGTAATGCAAATCTCTAATAGCTTTTAACTGCGGCATTACTACTGCAGAGTAAAAGTTAATCATATATTAGACAGAATGTAATTACCGTGAAGTCCTGGGTCATAAAATAATAACGACTCATTAAGGCACTCAGACGTACGTCGTCAAATGTATCCAGATTCTTCAGATGGCTTTATTACTCAATAAGTTGCATACATTTTTAATTTTCTTAATATTCACAGGATTCAAAGGAGTTTTTGCTTGACTAGACCTAAAAGGTTTAGTCAGACATGCAGGCAGTTATGCTGAAGTCATGCTGCATCAGTCACCTTCACCATGTTAGATAGGAAGAGAAATACTGAATGAAGTACTACACATCAGGATAATGGTGTAGAGTGACTTTATTAAAAAAACATCATGTAAAATCATGTAAAACAGATACAGTATATGATGGTGGACACCATATAGTATGTAAGTGGTAAAAGCAGCTCTATGGATTGTTTCAGGCTGAGCGTCCGAGCCTTCACTCAGCTCTTTGATGACGACAACCGGGAGATGTCTCACCCTCTGTTCAGCGACACCTACCTCTCTCTCCCCATCTGGACACAAGCAGGTGAGACACAAGCAAATACACTCCACTGCTTCCTGCACTCAGGTCAGTCCTGCAGAACTGAAAAGTTCTCCTTCTCGCTCCTTCTTCCAATCAGAGCCTCTGAGAGGCGTCGTGGAGGGCATAAGCGCCGGCTTGTTTCTCATCGGGATGATGATCGCTGTAACCGCCTTACTGATCTACAGGCAGAGGATCCGCAAAGTGTGAGTGTGTACACCAAGACACGGGTCCACACACAAACACACAAACAAACACACACATTTCCTGCTTAAAGGCAAGCTATTAGCGGTGATTAATGAGGGGTCTGATGTTAAAGGGGAACAGGAAAGCTGGGCATCTGGAGCACACAGATAATTAAATGAAGAGGTGAATGAGAGATCTAGCTCCTGCTCACTAATGTAATCTGCCTAATAGGTTGGTCGAACATGATCATTATTGACCAAGCACACGCCGGGCAGCTTTTCTGAGATACCGCCGTGTACCAAAGTTGACGTCCCCATTGATTTTCAGAGTTAAATATGCAGTATCAAATAAATAAATAAATAAACTAGACATACTACATAGTGGTGAGAGAAAGAGAAAGAGTGAAATAAGCAAAATTTGTGGATTATATGATAGTGTCAAGCACAAATTGGTGGAAAAAACAATGAAAGAAAAGAAGGAGAAAGAAAAACAGTGACAAAAGCTATATGACCGTGCTCAAAGGTTTGCTTTCCAGTTTGTGTGCTGTGGGCTTGCAATGGTTCATTTATATGAACATGAAACATTAATCAGTATAATGCTTCACTGAAAGCATGTTTGATGTAAGACATGAATATGGAATTTTGCTGAAACCTGGCAACCCTCCCCACAAACTTAAACAAGGTGCTTTTTTTTTGCTTCATCCATCTGAGAACCTGTAAGCTTTCTGAAACACAACAACAACCACAACTACTACTACTACTACTACTACTACTACTACTACTACTACTTTGTCATGTTTCCTCTCTGAATTCACACTTGCTTACATCTGTGTAATCAGAATGGATTTGTATCTGGCTTTTGTTATAGATCTATGTACAGTATAATGTTCTGTACTACACTGTAAACAGTTTGCAATCTATAATATTCACTCGTTTCTCTCTCTCTCTCTCTCTCTCTCTCTGTAGAGCGGTGCAGGAAAGCCCCCTGGTGAGGATGAGTATGTGGAAGGAGGTGCCCACCTCAGGGATATACACAGGAGTCAGGAAGTATGCAAAGTTTATTTTCAGATCTTTATGAAACGAATCCCCTATGAGAATGTTAATAAGCAACTCCACACAGTCGTTACTATTTTACGATCTTCTTATAAATACATGCTGAGTCATTGGCTTCTCTTAGCAAACACAGGAGGAAAGGCTTAGGGAGTAAATCAATCTTCTTTATTGCTGGCAGCCTGGGAAGTTAAATTGGCCTGATGTATAGAACTCGGAGACAAGCCAGAAAACACTCGTCACCTTTATGGCCGGCATTTAATTTGATCAGATTGGATGATTTGCCGTTTAGGACCGGTCTGGGATTCTGCGTTCTTGAAGAAAATAATTCCCCTCAGCATATGACGTGGGGCCAAAAGTGGCAATGACTGCAAAGAGCGTGGACTCTTCCTGTATTCCTGTGTTCCTGTATTCCTGTGTTCCTGTGTTCCTGTGTTCGTTAGAGTGCTGCATTTCCAAATTTGACTTTTTGGATTGGAATGCATCAGGGGAAATTTGTACAACCACCAGGATATGTTGATGTCTAAGACAAGTCACTCTGTCGTACGTTTGCCATTTTGCCAGAATTCATGTCATCACAGTACACCCTAAAATGCTTGTATATGAAAATCCAAACTTTGCTTCTACCTCCAAAATGCTATGACCCATCTTATGAGCTCCAATGTTGAAAATCACAAAACTGTGATAACTCGCCATTCTGACGGTGGAAACTGCTCTAGAAGTTTCCATAAATGTTTCTTGCTTTATACACTATTGCACTGGAGGATGCAACCAGGTGGCGTTGCTGTGTATTTAGCATAGGCTCCCATACCAGTTTTTCTGGTACTTCAGAGTATAATGCTATTGATGCAGGTGATCCCAGAATGCAGCGCTCCCTTGAATTCAACTGAGCATCAAAAAATATATCACCTGTAATTAAATTGGGTTGGCCATAAAGCCAACCTTCCCCAATCTCCCCTATAGGATTTTCTCTTTTAAGATTTTGCTGTTAAGGTTTTAATTCTTCTTTAATTAAATCCGGTTCGATCCGAGAGGAAAATTCCGTCCCTCCTCCTTCCGCTGTCTGAGGCCTCGGGGATCACAGAGCAACACAGAGGCATGATGTAGTCATGCTGTAGTTATCAGTGATTTGTTTACCGTATCAGAACAAAGAGCGTATCACACAGCTCAGTTGATGTGTAATGTGTCTGTTTTTAATGGTCTAAAAGTTTGATACAAGTTTGTGCAGAAACTTCAAATAATAAAATAATGGCTGACATTATCGATCGATGCCGTATAGATAAAAGCATGAAGTTTAAGCCATATACTGTGAACACCCATGGACTGATCTGATTCCTTGTACACAAGAGGCTCAGGGAAATGAGTGTATGTGAGAGAGAGAGATAGAGAGAGAGAGAGATATGTGTCAGCTGTCAGAAGTAAGTCAGAATCTTTACACCCAGGTTATCCCCGTCAGTGTGAGCTCTTACTGATATAAATAAATTATTGGAAGTGCTTACCCTGGGTTTCTAGTTGAAGTCTGATGAGCACAGCTTGTGAGATTAATTTGGCAGCCAGTGACTAATGCTAGGATAAGCGAGCAGCCATGAACATGATTTAATCATGCTTTCTTCTCTTCCTTTTATCGCAGCAACCGCCGCTTATCCAGGTAAGCTTTCTCCTCCTTGGTAAAGTCAAAAACAAATGCGGATTTTTTTTAAAAGATGAGTTTCGGTGACTGTACCTGTGTGTTTTTATCAGCCCCGTCAAAGCAGCGCACTTCGAAGCTCATCTCGGTAAACTCCAAGCCGACTCCAATTACCTCCTCTCAGAGGAGTTCGAGGTACGACCGATTTCATTCGAACACTAAGACTGACACTGACACTGGAGCACTCACACTCAATGCTCTGTTTATATTACTATAACCTCTACAGCTATTTTTTGATTGATGATGTCATACAGTTAGACATCATCAATCCACATGACACTTGGTGCGGTTGTAGCTCCACATGACTGATATGGAATAGAAGGTTTGTGTCTGTAGGTGTGTGTTGCCCTTCATGCTAGCACCCATTGAAATGTAGTAGTCTCAAAGCACTTCTGAGGTAACAGCTCGAACACAGTTTTGATTTTTTTTTTTATGAACTTGGTATGGAAAGCTGGCCTCTATGAGGCGCCTTACCCTAGCTCATTTGTGGAGCAGCACCACCTAGTGAAGAATGTTCAAGCAAAAATCCAGCAATTCACCAAAATTCCAATATCTTGTGATATAAAGGCTCAGATTTCACCACTTCTTGACAACTTGACATCCTGTATCAGTAGAGCATTCTTCAGACTCCCACCGAATTTCATGAAATCGCTGCAGTACAACTGAAAATATATTCGATCTATCTCAAGAACTCCTTAAGCTACAATGTTGAAATCTGCTATGTGTATTTCAGTTCATTTTCACTTTATACAGCGGTCATGTGAGACATCATACATCTAATTATAAGTTATAAGTTTTAGTTATAGTGTTTTACTTTCCGACAGGATCTCAAGGATGTGGGACGGAACCAGGCTCTGGATGTTGCGCGTTTACCGGAGAACCGCTGCAAAAATCGATACAACAATATCCTGCCGTGTAAGTCACCTGACCATGGTGTATTTAGACAGAACCACAGAGTGTGAACTTGTGTTGTGTGTGTATGCATGCATGTGTGTCGACACATCCACATCCCAGCTTTTATTGGAAGTCTAGACTGACTAGGAGTCACACTTTTCTTCCTAGATGACGCAACCCGTGTGAAGCTCTCCTGCTTAGAGGACGACCCATGCTCGGACTACATCAACGCCAGCTTCATCCCGGTGAGTCAGCACACCTTTGCACGAACACCACCATGCTGTTGATATTTTTTGATAAAATGTAGAGTATGATGAGGTGCTTTCTGTTCACTATTTGGGGTGGCATTGTGGGTGGGTAGTGCTGCACGAAGGTGTCGGGTTCAATTCCTGGGTAATGTGACCTGGGTTCTATCTGTATGCAGTTTGCATGTTCTCCCCATGTCTGCATGGGTTCCTCTGGGGCCTCCGGTTTCCTCCCACAGTCCAAAAACATGAATATTAGGCAAATTAGAGATACTAAAATTTCAAACAATGACAATGGCCATGTTCCTGCCATGTATACAGCATGATGTTAAACCCCTAATAAATAAATAAATAAATAGAGAATTATTCATTCCAGTAAATTGTTGAGACCCTGTTGATGTGTAATATCTGAACCTGTTGTTGTTTTAAATAAATATAGTTAATAAATTCTATAATATATAATCAATTCGTCCATTCATCCATTATTATATATTATAGAATGTATTGAATATATTTATTCATAACTTGAACATAATTAATTACCTAATTGATTAATGTATTACTTGATTTTATGGATTCATTTTATTTATTCATTAATAAAATACTAATAAAATAATAAAATAAGTATAAATTAAAAATACGCAAGTAAATTCCTTACATACAAAGACCAATCAGCAAACCAAAACAAAAATACAATTTGAATCATTTTATTATTTTTTTTAAATTATTTTTATTTTCTTTATTTAACGGTGGACATTAACAGTCCCAAAACAACGGAACTCTGGATATGGATTCGATTATTATTATTTTTATTTTATTATTATTATTATTACTATTATTATTATTGTTACTATTATTACTATTTTTATTATTATTATTACTATTATTACTATTTTTATTATTAGTATTACTATTATTGTTATTATTATTATTATTACTATTATTATTATTATTATTATTACTATTATTATTATTATTATTGAACATCAGGACTAATATGAAGCCAATGTTTTGGTTTGTGCACCAGGGAAATAATTTCAGGCGAGAGTACGTCGCCACTCAGGGGCCGCTCCCAGGCACCAAGGATGATTTCTGGCGCATGGTGTGGGAGCAAAATGTGCACAACATCGTCATGGTGACGCAGTGTGTTGAGAAGGGCAGGGTGAGTAGAAGAGCTAGCATCACTGGTGCCATAGAAACACACATACGTATACACACACACACACACACACACACACACACACACACACACACACACACACACAAAAACCTCAGAATTAGAGCAGATTTGGGGAGACAGCTATGGGCAGAGAAACTAGAGCTGGTGATTATAGAGTCAGGGGAGTTATTTTAACAGATACAGGATGGATGACAGTGTGTGTGTGTGTGTGTGTGTGTGTGTGTGTGTGTGTGTGTGTGTGTGTGTGCAGGTGAAGTGTGATCCGTACTGGCCCGTGGACAGGGAGCCTCTGTACTACGGTGACCTTGTGGTCCACATGCTCTCCGAATCCGTCCTGCCCGAGTGGACCGTCCGCGAGTTCAAGATCTTCTGTGTGAGTGCCAGGCTGCCTGACTGACACAGGGTTTAATACGCATACACGTTTTACACACATTATAATTTCTGCACAATATTTACAAATCACAGTTAGATAAAACGTAGGACAGCATGAAATAAGCCGTCGACCTTTGAATATCCAGTTATCCACCTTAAAACATTATTTTGTTATTCGGTAAAGGCTATAATTATATGATGATGTTAGCAAATCAGAGTACACCTAAAGCCTGGGTCACTTTAATAGGAACACCCAGACACCTAATGAGTCATCCAGTGAGCACATGGCAGCAGCGCAAAGCTGTACAGCCTGAGATGCTTTTCTGCTCATCACGGTTGTAAAGAGTGATCATTTGGGTTAGCTGACAGCTTAAAACAGTTTGTCCATTCTAAATGGCTTTCTCTCACCAACCAAGCGTTATTGGATTTTTCTCCTCATCATTCTGAGTCTATAGGGTTAGACTATAGAGAATCGAGGCCAAAAAGCTCAATCTTGGTTTCATCTGACCAGAGAATCTTTTTTCTCACAGTCTGAGGGTCCTGAATGTGGGCTTTCATGTGTCTTTTGGCCTCTCTGCCATAAAGCACAGATTGGTGGAGCGCTGCAGTGATGGTTGACCTTCTGGAAGTTTCTCCTGTCTGCACAGAGGATCTTTGGAGCTCTGTCAGAGTGACCATTGGGTTCTTGGTGACATTTCTAACCAAAAACCTGCTTCCCTGATTACATATTTTGGTGGGGCGGCCAGCTCTAGTAAGAGTCCTGATTGTTCTAAACCTTCTTCCATGCAAGAATTATGGAAGTCACTGCACTCTTGGGAACTTTCAGTGCAGCAGAATTCTTTTTGCAACCTTCTCCAGATCTGTGCCTCCACACAATCTGGTCTCGGAGTCCCACAGGCTGTTCTTTCCTCTTCATGTCTTGGTTTTCCTTATATAGACAGGGGTGTGACTTCAAAACATGTCCAATCAACTGAATTTACCACACATGGACTCTATCAAGGTGTAGAAACATCTCAAAGAAGATCAAGAGAAATGGGAGACCCCCAGAGCTACATTATACAACAACAGGTTTCTGAAATACTCAAACCAGCCACCAGCTTCCATGCCATGGACACTGAGTCACTGAGATTCCCCCATTAGGTTACCTGTAAGGTTTTCTAAACACTCTTTTCTCATGGGACCTTGAAAAAAAACGTTTCCCAACAACATCACTGCAACATTTTAGGAGTGTTTGAGTTTGTCTGAGCAGTGCTCTAAGGATGAGCAAATCATGATTACATCACATAAAGAAGATTTTAACGTTCGACTTACTGGATGGAAAATTGACATGGAATTGAAATATTTGATATATTTGGGGTCAAATATTTTTTCAAGTGTGTTTGTATGTGTGCTGTTTGCAGGAAGGGCAGCTGAGTTACCCGAGGATTGTGCGTCACTTCCATTACACGGTGTGGCCGGATCACGGCGTGCCAGAGACCACCCAGTCGCTCGTCCAGTTCGTGAGAACTGTGAGGGATTACATGGACAGGGTGTCAGGCTCGGGCCCTACAGTGGTCCACTGCAGGTACTGAACTCGTTTACTTTATATACAACCGATTACTACTGAATATCTGTGTGACGGGTGGGGAAAAGCCTTCATATGGTCAACATATGAACACATCGTTTACTCTATATATTTCTGCAAGATGCATGTTTCCCTGCACTCATAAATCCTTCTCTTCTACATGTGTTTTTAATATGTCATGTATAACTTCTGTATAAACACAGCATTTGCCAACATTTACAAAATGTTATTTATTAATGAATCACACACAGATCAGATCAAATGCTGAGAAACAAGTTAGTGTATAGCTGTGATAGTCAATCTGTCTCCAGCCTTTCCTTCTGTCTCTCTCTCTCTCTCTCTCTGTATCTCTCTCTCTCTCTCTGTCTCTCTTCCGGTCTCTCTCCCCCTCTCTCTGTCTCTCTCTGTCTCTCTCTCTCTCTCTTTCTGTATTCTGGTCTCTCTTCCGGTCTCTCTCCCCCTCTCTTTGTCTCTCTGTGTCTCTCTCTGTCTCTCTCTCTCTTTCTGTATCTCTCTGTCTCTCTTCCGGTCTCTCTCCCCCTCTCTCTGTCTCTCTGTCTCTCTCTCTCTCTCTCTCTCTGTCTCTTTCTCTCTCTCTTTCTTTCTCTCTGTCTCTCTCCCGGTCTCTCTCTGTCTCTCTG
>JAOVYV010000013.1:1337531-1350798 GCA_025674545.1 Hassar affinis | reverse complement strand
TTTATAGATTTTGGAACTCAGTACACGTATAAGGCGCACCGGATTATAAGGCGCACGTCTGATTTCTGGGAAAATTTTTGGCTTTTAGGTGCGCCTTATAGTCCGGAAAATACGGTACTTGCTCCCATTGGACAGCGTTATTCAGAAATCTCTTTTCATTGTTATCCCGATGACACTCAGCTGTATGTCCCTCTAAAAAACTCACTGCGACATCATAATACAAGCATTCACATTATTAAGGTCTGGAGAGCTAACACTTTTCTTCAGCATAATGGGAACAAATCAGAACTTATTCTCTTTGGCCCATTCAAAATCTACAAATATTCTGTCAAATAATTTTATGTCATGGAAGCATTCTAACAGTTTGCAGCATACACGCTTATAGTCATGTTTGCCTGAGTTTTGAAGTCAATCACAGTGCACCTGGATATGCACACTGCTTCCAAACCTCAGTGCAAAGTGTTCCTCTAGAGCAGGGGTGTCCAGTCTTATCCGAGAAGGGCCGGTGTGGGTGCAGGTTTTCTTTCCGACCAAGCAGAAGCCACACACTACAAGATTCATTGATTAGATCCATTGATTAAAAACAGTTGGAATAAGGTTCCAAGCTCCTGCTTGACTGGAAGGAAAACCTGCACCCATAAGATTGGACACACCTGGTCTAGCAAGTCACTGACTAGCATTACAAAGCCTATTTGGATATTATGACCCTTTCCATGAATGCAATCACATGACCTGATCATCTTCTGGAAGCAGAAGGAAATCATGCAATGGTTCAATCGGTGTTTAAAATCCTGTCTCCTGTTACTATCCCTGTTATGCCATTTCGGGCAGCATGGTGGCTCAGTGGGTTGCACTGTTGCCTCACAGCAAGAAGGTCCTGGGTTCGATCCCCAGATAGGAGCGGTCTGGGTCCTTTCTGTGTGGAGTCTGCATGTCCTCCCTGTGTCTGCGTGGGTTTACTCTGGGTACTCCAGTTTCCTCCACCAGACAAAGACATGCAAGTTAGGTGAATTGTTGAATGGCTGTGGGTGGATGGTGCCATGTCCTGGGTGTTGTCCTCTGTCCCTGCCCTGCATTCAGTCCCCCAGGGGGGCGTGGTCTCTGGTTGAGAGTACGCTGTGCGCAATTGGCTGCCGCTTCTCTCCGGTGTGTGTTTGGTGTTAAAGTTGTATGTTGACTGTAAAGCATCCTTGGGTTTGAGAAAGGTGCTATATAAATGTAACTTTCATTCATTACCATGGAGAGCCCTGAACCTGATATTTCTGTTATGACACCCCCCCAAATGTCCAATGAGTATCAAGAGGAGTTTGGTAAAGTCAAAGTGTGTGATCTTTCAGTACATAGATCATATACTTATGCCATTGAGCTGCTGCCAGGAACCACACCCACTCGTGTATCCCTTGTCCCAAGCAGAAGAAAGGAAAGGAAAGCCATGCAGGTGTATATTACAGAGGTGCTGAATCAAGGTTACATCTGCCAGTCCACATCTCCTGTGTTGGCAGTTTCTTTTTGTGGGAAAAAAAAATGCAGAGGACTCATGCCCTGCATCGACTATATCTGACTAAAGCAGACAATTGTCAAATATTCAGTATCCACCAGCCTTAGTGCTGGCAGCATTAGAACACTTGCAGGAAGCATGCATTTTTTACTAAGCTTGACCTGTGCAGAGCATATTACCTGGTACACATTAGAGAGGGAGATGGATGGAAAATTGCTTTTAGCACGGGCTTGCTGGTGTCCCTAGTGCCTTTTATTGCTTAATTAAGGGTTCTGCAAGGGATGCTGGAGAAGTCTGTGATCGGTTCCTGTATATTGATGACATTTCAATCTATTCTGCCAACCCTGAACAACAAACACGTCATGATCAAGCAGTACTAAAGAAACTACTGGAGAATTATTTTTATGGTAAAGCAGAAAAGCGTGGAGAGGTTGTGGATGGACCATATTGAAGTGTCTGCGGTACAGAATTGGCCAGCATCTACAACAATAAAAGAGATACAGTGATTCCTAAGTTTCACAAACTGTAGGTGCTTCATTTGAGGTTTTGGTGTTATTGCCAGCCCTGTGACTGTTCTACTCCAGCAAAATTTAAAAAAATCAGATGGATGTCAGAGATAGAAGAGGCTTTTCAAAAGCTAAAACAAGCATTCATAACTGTCTACATATTACTTCACCCAGACTCCAGAGATCTTTCATTGTGGCAGTGGATACTTCAGAAACTGAAGTGGGCTGTGCTAACTCAACACACAGATAAGAAAGGAAAACTCCACTCTGTAGCTTTCTTTTCATGAAGGTTAACTCAGGCTGAACTCAGTTATGAGGTGGGAACAGAGAACTGTTGGCCATCAAGCTGGAATTGGAGGAGTGGCAACATGGGTTAGATGGCACAGTAAACCAATTTTTGATCTTCATAGATCATAAGAATTTGCAATATCTTAAACCAGGAAAAGAAATTAAATGCATGGGAAACTGCCACACAGGAGAGAGACATGGATGAACCCATCCTTTCTGATTGCTACGTAATCTGGGACCTAAACCGGAAATCATCCAAGAGATCCACACGTGACCACGTGACTTCATATAATTCTGGCAACACGTCTGGACCGAGGATGCTATAAGCTCTCCCAAGGGTACATCTGATGTTTTAAAATCCTGAAATGAATTAATGAAGCCACATATTACCTGGAGATGACAATGACACTCAATCCAGCTCAGCCACTGGACAGTGATAAGAGCGATTGTGGATTCCAGGTGGCAGGAAGGTAAGGTCCAGTATCTGATTGATTGGGAGGGCTATGGACCTGAGCAAGCCATGTTCTAGATCCTCTGCTCATTTCAGATTTCTATTCCTGATAAACTGAGGCTGTGCCCCAGAGGGCACCCAAGGAAAAGGTTATCTCACAGAGGGAGTGCATTGGAAGGGGGCTCTGTCATGGAAAGCCACATTCGTCTGCAAACTCAACAGTGGTCATGGACTCCAGTTCCCAGTATGCACACTCAAGTTTGCCTTAGTGTTAACCAGGCACACCTGACCTCCAACACGGTGCACAGAGATAAGCACTCCGCTTCCAAACGTCAGTGCAAAATATTTGTCTAGCATTAACAAGCCAGTTCATTAAATGTTTTGTATTCTGACCTTTTGCCTGTGTTTCATTTATGAATCTGTCTCTGATATTCTGCTTGTACGTCGCCTGACCCAAGCCGGTCCCTGACCATTGTTTTGCCTAACATTTCGGAATTGTGTACTGCATTCAGCCTTTGTCCCCTTAAAAGGTCAAGTCTGCCTGTGCATATCTCTAGCCTCATTCATATCTGACACACTGGCACAATATATACGGCCATGACCGTGTTTTTATTCGATTGCAACCTCAGATTTGATCACCAAATCAACTCTATGATAAAAAGAAATCTCAATCATCAGGGAGTTAGGTGGAATAAGACTTGCCACAGTATTTCAGAGAAATAGAAGTTACTACTAGTGGGGTAGTGGTAGCCCAGGAGGTTAGGACTCCAGGTTGCGGTTCGGAAGGTTGGGAGTTTCTTGAGCCCTGATCGGGGCTGCTGCTGCTGCCTCAGCAAGGCCTTCAACCCACTGCTCAACTCTGTTCCAACACCCTGCTTAAGGGGGAGGGTTGATTCCGGAAGGGCATCTGGCGTAAAAACTGTGCCAGACCAAGATGCCAACTTTATCCGCTGTGGCAACCCCATGGAATGGGAGCAGCCAAAGGAAGTACATACAAACATACAAAAAGTTACTCCTGGTAGTTCTCCTGGTTGTTCTGTCTCTTTCTCTCTCATTGTTTTTATGGAGCAGGCCAGATGGTAATGTTTAGAGAAGGCTATCTTACGGGTCTATGCTCTCTGTGTACCACTCAATAAAAAGCAGTGAGACTGGAAAGAGACAGTAAGACAGAGACACTGCCAGCAAAGCCAGCAAAGAGAAGAAAAGTAAAACAGGAAGGTGAAACTATATACTCCCTATGGCTATGATCGAATGCCAATCTAGGTTATTCCCGCTCTTCGATTTTTCATTCAGAGTCACCTCACCGTGTGTGTGTGTGTGTGTGTGTGTGTGTGTGTGTGTGGCCCCGGGCTGATACAATACAAATAAAACCTGATAACACGTCTGTATCACAATTACTCTCTTACTCAAGTAATCAAGGGAGGAACTGAAAAAAAATGTGGGAATGATCATAACACAACAGGGACACAGGAAACTGGAAACAAAACCCAGAAGTAGCACAACATGTGAAATTCCAAGATGAGGATGCTGTGACCCATACACCCTAAACGCATTTTAAAAAGACATGATGAACATCTTTTAATAAACATCAGCGTGAGGAACGTGTAATGTTTCCTCCAAGATCCCGTGAGGGACATACAGAGTATTACCTACCAAGTAATGATATTGTATCCTTTCATCTATGAACTCTCTGATTAAACTTGCACGTTTATACGTCCCTGTACTCTTTTATATTACATTTTTATGTTACATGCAAGTCATATACAAGCGCATGATGTCGCCGATCATTTATTAATGAACATGCCATAATTCCAGTATAGCTTTAATGCACTCTGGTTCTATACCCATGCCATAACAATCCCTGCATCAGTGCAGAACTGCAGGTGAAACTTCTTGCTATCTTTAAAACCAACCTGGTAATAAAAATAAAGTAGCACTCATGTTTCTGAGCAAATATCTGATATGTTTTTGCTCTCGCAGTCCAATTTTCAGTTTACACACACTTTGTTAGTATCTGGTGCTGTTGCTTTTCAATTGCACAAGCTTCTCACAATACTTCGCTAGACTTTTTTGTTTTGTTTTGCTTGTTCCTCCTGACAGAATTGGTGTAACTCAGACAGGTTTGTGGGCCTGCTTGTTCAGAAATGCTCTGAGATTCAGGTCACAGCTTAGTGAAGGCCACTGCACTACTTTGTTGTCTTTAAGCCATTTTGTTACAGCTTTGGAGCTATGTTTAAGTTCATTTTCCTGCTAGAAGACCAAGCTGGTGCTTCAGTATTTTTCGTCTTTCCTCATGATGCATGATCTATTATGTAAGGGGCACCAAAACACCCAAACACCAGCACGATGCTACCACCCCCATGCTTCACAGTTAGCCTGGTATTCTTTGGATTAAAAGCCTCGCCCTTTTTCCTCCATACATAGTGCTGATCATGATGGATCATGATCAGAACAGTCCAGGCTAGTGCTCACCTGTACATAAATCAGTCTGGGTTTTTAATGCCAGTTGCACACACATACTTTTATGTTCAGCACTGCTTCATTTATATTTATATTTTGATTTTCCTTCCAAATGAAAGCTCGGTGATTACCCCATTCATGCTGATCCCAGTCAGATTGTTCAAAAACAAATCACATTTTTGTCAAGATATACTTCTCAATTAAGATTCTATCATTTATTCATTTGGTTCTTATTACTAATCTAACTTGGAACAGCATTGTATGATTCCTGAGTTTAGCTTACTGTCTTTCTGTGAATGTGTTTCATGCATCTACGTGGGTTTGTCCCAAAAATAGGCGTGATTAACTGTGTGAACGTGTGGGTAGTGAACTGACGTCCTTACGGGTTTATTCGTATGGATGTTTATACCATGAGCGTATGCAAAATACACGGTAACACCACCTGTGCACGTCATCGGTTGTGTCCGTCAGTGTGTATTTAAAGAGATAGACATCTATGGAAGCTTTTAGACCCGTTTCTGTTGTGAGAATGACGAGATTTTGTGATTTTCAACACGGTTCAACAGTTGGAGCTTGTCAGATGGGTCGTAGTATTTCGGAGGTAGAAGCAAAGTTTGGCTTTTCACATATGAGCATTTCAAGGGTGTACTGTGACTACAAAATCTCAAACTTATGACAGCAACGTGGGCGTAAAAAGCCTCTGGGTGAACGTGAATGGTGTCGGCTGGAGAGAATCGTTCCAATGCTGCCTCAAGTAACATCGGAATTCAGTGCTGGGGCCTCAACGAACATCAGCGTGAGGACTGTGCAACGTTCCCTCCGAGATCCTTTTGGAGACCTACCAAGGATTAACTGCTATACCAGTTTTTCTGGTACTTCAGTGTATTAGGAACTCACTCTAGACAGGGGTAAAAGCTGTCAAAAAATGCCAATAAACTTGTTTTTTTCTCATTTCAAAATGAGATATTAAATCAGAACTGTTATTAATCGTAGGCACTAGGCTTGACTGATGATAATATCATGAAACAGTCACAGATTTTATTACAATCTATTAAATTAACTAGTCAGAATCTAGGCTGGCCACGCCCCCTTCTTTTCCCCCTTCCCCATCGGCAAGCACAATAGGACAATAGCATATTGCACATGATGTCACAAGCATGGTGGACACGGTGTATATGTGGAACCTTCACTGTACCTGACCCAGAACCTGACTGCACCCCAAGAAACACAGAGAACTGTCGAGCATGGGTTGCATTTAAAGCCCCTCTCCCACTGAGCAAGTTTAGCCATTCCGAGGAGTGTGTTAGCTGGCAGGGTTAGTGAGGGATCCTCCCAAAGCACGACTCTTCTCATGTAAAAATAGAACATGACTGGCCCGAGCAGCATGCTACTTCAACACTCAATTAAAGCATGCCAGTTCTGCGTGACCTCGTAACCATAGCGACAAGAGGAGTGCCACAAAAAAGCACATGCAGAGAGACGTGTGTGTGTGTGCTGGGGTGAGTGTGATGCTTTGTGAATGAAGATGGTGTGGCAGTGAAAATGGAGACATCCTGGGAAGTGTGACAGATCATCTGTTGATCAGCTCAGGTCAGTGGTTATGCAGGCGTTTCACTGAAGCACAAAAGCCATGCACTAAAGAGAAAGACGATTACTCACCTCTTCCTGTAGTAATAATCAGAGAATTAACGTCTGAGCCTCTGTTACAGACACTGAGAACTTCAACGACAGAGCTGCATTAGGGCTGTGCGCTACCGAGGTGTCACTTATCGCGATTTTCCATTTCAACATATCACAATCAATGACTCAATCATCCACAACTGCCTAAGCAAGACACGAAGATAAGGATTTCCAGAACTCCAGGCTCAAGGAGAGTAGAGGAGACGTAATAATGTTACTAGGTGTGCAGTCAGGAACTTTAGCAATCCTGAAAACTCAACTGGATGGTGGATTTTTTAGGTCATTTTGCAGGAATGTTTAGTAAACAGTTAAAATATCACATTTCAATGCAGTCCTTTCAGAAATCAGTCATCTGATGTGCCCATGGCAGCCATATACACTGAAGCACCAGAAAAACTGGTATACCAGTTTTTAGGTCCCCCACAGGATCTTGGAGGGAACGTTGCACAGTCCTCACGCTGATGTTCATTGAGGCCCGAGGATTGTACATCTTCAGTGTTATACATCTATCACATGAAACGATTCTTGCCAGCCGACGCTGCTCACGTTCAAACAGAGTCTGTTTACGGCCACGCTGCTGTCGTAAGTTCGAGGTTTTGCCGGAATTCTTGTCACCACTGCAATGCTTGTATGTGAAAATCCAAACTTTGCTTCTACCTCCGAAATGCTGTGACCCATCTCACGAACTCCAACTATTAAACCGGATTGAAAATCTCAAAATCGTGATAACTCTCCATTCTCATGGCACAAACAGCTCTAGAAGCTTCCATAGACATCTATGACATCACTGGCGGATGCAACCAATGACGTGCATAGGTGGTGTCGCTATGTATTTTGCATAGGTTACAGAACCTCCATCATACATCATAAATCATGTGAGAACATGTTTTTTTCCACCTTTAATGTGACCTATAATCTGTACAATTCAACTGAAAAACAAACTGAAATCTTTTAGGGGGAAAAATCTTGACCTGGCAATCTTTGCCCACTCTTCCTTGCAAAAGTGCTCCAAATCTGTCAGACACCCCACAGAAGTGGAGTCGGGTTCAGGTCTGGGCTCTGGCTGGACCGTTCCAAAACTGCTTTTTGCTTTCTTCCGGTGAAGCCAGATGTGGCTTGCTGATGTGGAGGTATAATTTGAGTCATTGTTCTGAAATGTAAAATTCCTGTTCGTCTTCAGTTTTTTAGCAGAAGCCTGGAGATTTTGTGCCAACAGAATTGACTGATATTTGGATCTAGTCTTAATGCCCTGCACCTGAATAAAACATAACTGAATAAAACAGCCTCAAAGCATAATGCTGCCACCACCATGCTTCACCGTAGGTATGGTGTCCTTTCAGTGGTGCACAGTGTGCTTTTTGAGCCAAACAAACCTTTTGGAATTATAGCCAAAACGTTCAACCTTGGTCTCATCAGACCATAACACAATTTCCACACATGCATTTGACAGACTTGATGTAGGTTTTAAGAAATGTATCTGGGCTTCCTTTGTAAGAAAAGTGTTCCTTCCTGCCAACCAGAAACGGCTCTAGAAGCTTCCACTGGCACTACACGCTGGCGGACGCAACCGTGACATGCATAGATGGTGTTGTATAGGCTCCCGTACCGGTTTTTCTGTCACATCGGTGTATTCAGTGTATTCCGTAAATAACAAATAAGACTTAAAATGAGGCGAAGGGTAAGATGTTGTTAAAGGTCCAGGCTCTTTTTGAAATCACAGCCTTCCAGGCAGAAGCACAGGACTGTAAGTACTGATCTACCTGCCAACATATTAATAGAGCTGGGCCGTCATTACTGCACTGCACCGTGATAATGTCATGTCAGTCACATCCCACAGGTGGTTTAATCAAGTCATTAGCCACTGCTGCTTACAGAGACCTGAGCGCTCATTACCTCACATTCTGAAAGGTCAGCGCTCCTGTGATAGGTTCATACACACACTTGCACGCACACACACACATACACAGAAGAAGACAAACGTATATTTCTATCATCCTCATAATCTTTCACGAATGAAAAAGAGCTGATAATGTTCGCACACTGCTCCGATGCTGTCTCGCACCACGATCGTCACCACCATCATCCCTCTTTCTCTGTGCATGTGCCACAAATCACCTGCAGCAATCAATATCTTACATCACAACCTCAGACAGGAGAAGTGCCTGAGTCCTTGAGCTCAGTTAGGGGTTTTATTTCCCCTGTATCTGACTCATGAGTGCATAAAAATTAAAAGGTGTGTTCCATGATTCATTTTATTGACACCATCAGACACAGGACGCTGAAAAAGAGAATCCTCAGCCAGACGAACAGACGGGTTGATTTGGAATCGGAATCATGCATTCCAACGCTGACTTTAGTGAGAATGAACTAACTGTAAATATAAAACTAATATACTGTAACCATGCATCCAGCTCGTGTACCACAAAACTGTACACACTGTGATACAAATTCATTTGACCTGTAGTATGAGAAGGGTATACACTTACTGTGTAGGTCTGTAATTACTTCCTGTAGCTCTTCTGTTGCTATACACACTCTGTCAGCCCTCCTCTACGTCATGCAGCAGTGATGAGGAAAAGTAGCAAAGCAGGCAGCTCAGTCACCCTGAGTGATAAGGACATTAAAGAATTTACATACCTCAGGAGTAAGGTGACCAAAGATGGAGCCTCTGAAGGAGACATTTACACCAGCTAAGCCTTTGGACCGGAAAGTCTGAATCTTCAAGAGTAATTTTGAGGTCCTGCCGGTCATGCCTCTGCATATGGTGCTGAAAGTTGGAAGATGACTCAAGCAAACATGGAGACAGTTCAATTCTTGGAGATGATAAGCACAAGAAAACTGGGACACCATCTTTGAAAAGAGATCATTAAGAAGAGAAGGTGGTGATGACTGGGGCAAGTACGCAGACTTCCCTCTGACACACCACAGCTCCTCAATGGACTCCAGATCAAGCTGCAAGATAAAGCCTGGCTTCCTGGGAGAAGCGTGGAGAGGAGCTTGACTCCTGACCAGGAAAGCTGCAGACCGAGGGTTATGGAGGTCGCTTGTGGATGCCGTACATGCCTCAACTAACAAGTGTGTTTGCTGCTGGTACAAGTGGATCTGATCGGATGCAACAGCACTACTGAGAGGTGAAATAGATAATGATGGCGGAGAGCTTGAATTTCCTACCCACTCACTTCAAGGGAAAAGACGCACTGCTGTAAAAGTCCTATTACGGGAATACACCCTGGTTAGGATACCAGCTGGGATACACACACTTCCAGACAACTTAACTGCCGCCGGCATGATTTCGGGAAGAAAACAAGCGGACACAGTAACCACCGTGCCTTCCTCCCTTATTATGAAGTAGCTAATTCTGTTTTCATCAAAGCACAATCAATCGGGACTCTAATGGCCATATGAATGCACTCCAGCCCATTTATTTAATCAGCGGCTTTATTTCATAAGAACTTCACTTATTAACCCGTTCATCTTTTCATTTCTGAGGTTGCATTTCCTCTTTAGAAAACACTCCACGGTCGACCATTTCCTCCATTAGTAGTTGGTCCCAGGCACATTTTGCATAACGAGCTTAAGCTTTTAGCCGAAATCAAACATTAATGCCAGACATGCAGCAGGCTGTCTTACAGCAAGGCTCTTCCAGTTCTCTCTTGTGGTTGTGGTTCATGACACCAAACTGGTTAGAAGTAAACAGACAGTACAGACATGCATAAATGTACAGCATGTCTGTCATACACTACCACTGCAGGCAGGTGCTGTATGTTTACAAGCAATGTTCAGGGATTTAGAAATTAATCTGGTTACAAGCTGTACCGTGATGCTGGGGGTCAGAGAGGCTCTACGTGCAGAGAGATGTGACAGCCGAGAGAAAAACCTGCTTGCACAGAAATAACACAAAGTGCTGAGACACAAAGTGCTGAAAGGGCCCGAGCGCCGCAACTGGCTCGTAACTTAGCATAAGAAGTGCTCTCGGAAGCTGGCCAAAGAGGCAAAGATGCAAACCTTTTTATATACCCAAAGTATAAAAGGTCTGACTTTACATCAGAGTTTATTCGGACTTTATCCTCCATAATTCTGAATAAAAATAGTTTGAATTTTAATCCTCTGTGAGCAGTTTTTCTTAACCTTGTCAGCTGTCTTGTGGCTGGAATTCTGGCAACCAGCCAAAAACTTATAACATACTACAATATAATTCCCAAAAAATAGCTGGGAAATTTTATTGCAGTTCTATACAGTTCTACAGATACAGACTGTAATCCATCTGCAGTGCTGTTGAAGTTTATAAACACTCACTGTCCACCCTACCTAGCTGCTCCACCCTGTAGATGTAAAGTCAGACGCAGTAGCTCGTCTGTTGCTGCACAATTTGTCTTAGTCATCCTCTAATGCTTCATCAGGATGCTGGTGACTGGACATTTTTTGGTTGCTGGACTATTCTCAGTCCAGCAGTGACTCTGAGGTGTTTAAAAACTCCAGCAGCACTGCTGTGTCTGATCCACTCACACCAGTACAACACACACTAACACACCACCACCACATCAGTGTAACTGCAGTGTCTGATCCAGTCACCCCAGTACAACACACACTAACACACCACCACCACACTGTCACTGCAGTGCTGAGAATGATCCACCACCCGAATAGGACCTGATCTGTGCTGGTCCTGTGGGGGTCCTGACCATTAGAGAACAGAGTAAAGGGGACTAACAGATGAACAACAGGTTCACCTAGCTTCGACATAGTCTTGCATTCAATAGCAATTTACCAAACAACCATATTACCAAAGCACATTAACATACACTATTAACTCTATAGTATATGCAGCATCCATACAAATACTAAGGAGTCCCCTGTAATGTTGCCATGGGAACCAGGTGAGGCTTAGTGAAGCCAGAGCAAAAGTGTTACAGCGTTACCATGACACTAACACATACATGTGGCACAACTAGAGGAGAGGGAAGAGGCGGTGAGAAAGTTCATGCAGGAATAGAATAGTGCTCAGAGTATATTTCCTTATCACACTCAAGCCACACTTGACTGAATAAATGTATAATAATAATCATCATCATTATCATCATCATCATCATCTCACCTTGGCAAAGACATTCCCTCATGCCGTTCGCTTTTCTGTGATAAAATCTCCCTTTCACTAGAGCCGGTTAGTGAGATGAGATTCAGTAAGATGCATTAACTTTGGTTCATCAGCCGGAATTCCCAGGATTATCCGCGTGTATATATGTGAGGAACGGCCGTAAAAATCCCATCCGATCCTTTAATCCGTGCTCAAAGACAGTGACCTAAATGAATTTTTAAAACGTGAATCACACTCCGAGTCTGATTTAACCTTCCGGGATAACTGAAACGGTTATTTAGATTTCTGCACGCAGGAAATATGAATCATCTGATGCTGGTGCATTCGAGGCTAATGATCTTTAATGAGTACGGATAACACCTGGGATCATTCCGTGTAAATGAATAAGAGTTTATATTACAGGTGATATACACACACTTGTTTTCATTAACTTTAACACGCAGTGTATAATCAAATCCACTGCACCACAGGGGTTTTTGCCTAAATCCTAAGAGGCGTTTAGGTTTTTTTTTTTTATTTCAGTCTGAATTGCTAATACCTAAAACACCAATTAAACCTAGTCAGGTCCAGTCCTGAATGAATGGTGTTCAATTACTTAGGGGAAATTACACTGGGCTCCAGTAAACTGAATGCAATCAATAATTTGATTAATGTTTTCAAAACGGATACAGGGGCTGTCCTTTGCTTTAGCTTTTATATAAATTGGTTTAATAGGATAAGAGCAATTAGGAAGCCGTGAAAACAAAAAGATTATGACGATGTTTTAGTCTACGCTCACTGTCAGGACCATCTGACTTCCACTCTAGTTTGCTTTCGAAGGTTAATGCTGTCAAGCTTAGAGGTCAGGCATTTAACATTTAACATTTTTACAGCACTTGGCAGACACCCTTATCCAGAGTGACTTGCATTCACCTCATTTATACACCGGAGCAGTTGAGGGTTAAGGGCCTAACTCAAGGGCCCAACAGTGGCAGCTCAGTGGTAGTGGGGCTTTAACCCCCAACCTTCTATTCACTAACCCAACACCTTAACCACTGAGCCACCCCTGCCCTATCTACAGGGGTGAAACTGAAACACCTGTCATTTTAGTGTGGGAGGTTTCATCTACATTCCTACCCTCACCTATCATGAGCTGTAATGACCGAAAGGACAAGATCGCGGATACAAGTAGCGGGAAATGAGTTACCTCTGTAGGGTGGCTGGGTGCTCCTGTAGAGATAGGGTGAGATCCACGGCCACCCGGGAGGAGCTCGGAGTAGAGCCGCTGCTCCTCTACATTGAGAGGAACC
>JAOVYV010000013.1:1278883-1295810 GCA_025674545.1 Hassar affinis | reverse complement strand
AAAGTTGGTGACCTCTGTGCACTATGTGCCTCAGCATCCACTGACCCGCTCTGTCATTTTACGTGGCCTACCACTTCCTTGCTGAGTTGCTGTCGTTCCCAATTGCTTCCACTTTGTAATAATACCATTGACAGGTGACTGTGGAATATTTAGTGGTGAGGAAATTTCTGGACTGGACTTGAGAGTCCAGAGAGTTGAAGAGAGTCCAGAGGTCTCCTGAGAGTGACCCATTCTTTCACAAATGCGTGTAGAAGCAGTCTGCATGTCTAAGGGTTTGATTTTATACACCTGTGGCTATAGAAGTGACTGGAACACCTGAATTCAGTGATTTGGATGGGTGAGGGAATACTTTTGATAATATAGTGTATATGTATGCATGTAAACATTATAAAACAGACAAATCAAATAAAACTAACTGGTCATTACTCCAAAGGCTTACGGATTAAGTTATATTAGACTGCAAACACAACAGTGCAAATGAGGTAAACGACAAAAAATGCGTGTACAGGTTATTTCTTGTTATATTTATAGTCACCGTGTATTTTCAGCTGTTTTTTTGGAGCGCATGCTCCCCAGGTTCTTCAGCTTGGCCAGGCGAGTGTTCCACACCTCAAGCTCCTCTATGCGTGTCTCTAGGTTATCAGTAAGCTTGCAGAGCTCTTTTACAGCCCCAACGTTCTCTATAAAGATCTGCTCCTGTTAAGCATCCAGACAGAAGTTCAGCTTTGAGATAAGAATTCATGAGCCACTGTATCTTTGGTCAGTAAATGAAGCTTTTTTCAACACTGATTCATTTTTTTTCTCTTTGCTTGTTGGCACCTTTATAAAAATATACTTACTTTGTCCACCATGAGGAAGTTGTGTATTTTCTGTCCATCGGAGTATATGACATCTCCTACCTCTCTCACCGCTGTGGGAAGCAGCTCCTTCACCTCCTGTGCTATAATACCTGACAAAGACAAAAAAGCCAATGACTTAACCCTTTAACTTTCTTAAAACTCAGTTTATATATGTGTTATTCTACTAGTCAAACTAATGGCCCACTTAAACAAATTGGGACTAAATGAAAGTGCACTTATGTTTTCTATTTACCTGCTTAAACAAATTCTGAAACATCCATGCTGAAGCAGTAATGTGCAATCTGATAAATTCTCATATGGTGTATGCTTGTAGGTTAAGCTAAGTCTTGTTAATAATGAAAACTACTAGTGAATTAACATAATGTAAGTGTATCAATAAGGAAACTGTTTAAATATAGTACTGTGCAAAAGTTTTTTACTGTAAACTAAGAATGCTTTCAAAAATGGAAGTAGTTAATAGTTTATTTTCATCAAGTAACAAAATGCAGTGAATGAACAGAAGAGAAATCTAAATCAAATCAATATTTGGTGTGAACACCCTTTGCCTTTAAAACAGCATCAGTTCTTCTAGTTACACTTGCACACAGTTTTTGAAGGAACTCGGCTTGTATTTTGTTCCAAACATCTAGGACAACTAACCACAGCTCTTCTGTGGATGTAGGCTTCCTCAAATCCTTCTGTCTTTTCATGGAATCCCTTTTTATGTAATCCCAGACAGACTGGATGATGTGGAGATGAGGGCTTTGTGGGGGCCATACCAGCAGTTCAAGGACTTCTTGCACTTCTTGATGCTGAAGGTAGTTCTTAATGGCATTAGCTGTGTGTTTGTGGTCATTGTTCTGCTGCAGAATAAATTCAGGGCCAATCATATGCCTCCCTGGTGGTGCTGCATGATGGATAAGTATCTGCCTGTATTTCTCAGCATTGAGGACACCATTAATCCTGACCACATCTCCAACTCCATTTGCCCGAAACCTGCAAGGAACCTCTACCATGCTTCACTGTTGCCTGCAGACACTCATTATTGTACCATTCTCCAGCCCTTCGGTGTACAACTGCCTTGTGCTACAGCCAAATATTTTGACTCATCAGTCCAGAGCACTGGCTGCCATTCTTCTGCACCCCAGTTCCTGTGTTTTCCTGTGTTTTCCTGTTTTCCTTGGCCTTGTTTCCATGTCGGAGGTATAGCTTTTTGACTGAACTCTTCCATGAAGACCACTTCTGGCCAGACTCCAGACAGTAGATGGGTGTACCTGGGTACCACTGGTTTCTGCCAGTTCTGAGCTGATGGTGCTGCTGGATATCTTCTGATTTTGAAGGGCAAGAAGCTTGATGTGTTTGTCATCTGCTGCATTAAGTTTCCTTGGCCGACCACTGTCTACGATCCTCAGTGTTTCCTGTTTTTTTGTGCTTCTTTAAAACATCTTGAACAGTACATCTTGAAACCCCAGTCTGCTACACAACTACCTTGAGTCTTGTTGCTGGGCTCAGTCTTGCCATGGTGTATGACCTGTGACATGAAACTGTCTTCCACAGCCTCACCTTGGTACAGAGTTTGACTGTTCCTCACCCAGGTTTAAGCTCCTACACAGCTGTTTATGTTTACAAAAATAAACTTAAAAATTAAAAATAAAAATTAACATTTTTGGAAGCATTCTTAGTTTACATTTTAGCATTTTTCACCACACCTTCAAAACCTTTGCACTATATTATACTGTATATAAATGTTTGTGTATAAGAAGGAGTCAGGACAGTTTTCCTCCACTCTTAGTGCAAACTCTGCCAGTCTCACCCAAGTCATGGTCTGGTCACTTCCTGGTTATCCGTAACTGCTCATGGATATTCATTTAACACAAACTCTTGCCAAAACCTTGTTTAAGTTCTGAGTCGTGTACCTTGCTGTTGTCATTGCCATGTAGGTCTTGATGATTGAATTGCCTTTTGTGCCTGGATTGCTGGGATTATTAGTACTTTGACCTCAGACTGTTTATCAACATTGTTATTTGTGGACTTGTGGACCTGCCTTTGTTTGGAATGTTCACCTCGACTGTTAGATCATACCTTTCCTTGTCTCTAAAAGCTCAAAAGTACTTTAAACCACCTGATCTGAGGCTTTGAGTGTAAAATAATAATGATTTTTGATGAGGTTGGGTATTTCTTGGTTTTATGAACCCATCACTTCATTTGAGTAGTGATGTCTGCTCATATTGAAAGGTACACGATACAACATGGTCACAATCAAATGCAATTTCATGCAAAGCATGCCTGTAAACATCCTACTATCCCCAATGGTCTGTGTGGTAAAATGTTTAAAGCTACACACACCTGTTTCATGCACCTGATCGATGCCCATTTTTGATGCAAACTCAGGTTTGTAGTCATATTCAACAATCCTCATCTGCGCTATTCTTCTCAGCTGTTCTGTTGAATCCACCTTGGAAAGCATCAGAATCATCCACAAGATCAGTAATGGAGACAGTCCCAACTTCAACTACATGTTATTTTTGTAAAAAACTGCCAGGTGAATGAGTGGTCCGCTTGGGGATCGCTGAGTGTAGCACGTTGCGTATTTGAGATATTCACCTCTTTGATATTCTTCTTCACTCTGCTGTCAGAGGGGTGCATGACTGTTCCCATTATCTTGGCGTTTCCACAAACAACCAGGGCCTCATCTGGGGAATCGGTGTTGATCCCCACCATTCCTTGGGTCACCACAGAATCTAGGGTGTGGCCTTTTAGCCAGAGCACCTCGCTGTCATTCTCAAACTGCCCTGGGTTTGAGGCCTTATGACAAAAACATCCATGTGAAATGAACATTAATGCCAACATTTATGCAGTTATAGTCTGAGCAATTCTGTTGTAGTGGTATAACATGGAAACACTGTGTTAGTTTTAATTCTTACTACATTTGGCTTTCACTGGTCTAACAAAACCCAATGACATGTAAGTATGCATATTTTCTTATATTTTCTTAAATATGTCTTAATTAATATTGATAAAATCATATTTATATTACAGTGAGTCTCACTCATGGTCTGTCACAGGACCTCTTTCTTTTATCAACATACTCTACCATCAAGATCCTCAGGAACCTTTAGTGAATATTAGTTATAAGTGAAACAGGATAATACAATTTTAAATTGCACCAAAAGTGATGGTATGGGTGAAAATCTATATCTGCAAAAAACCCATATAATAACTTAAGTTTATACTACACCTTTCACAGTACCCAAGGTTGCTTTACAAAGGTACAAAGACAATTACAGAGGTAATAAATACAATAAAACAAAAATTAAATGGAAATAGAAGAAGGAAACAAGTTAAAATGCTGATGGGTTTTTAGGAGCATTTTGAACTTGGAAAGAGAGGTAGTGAAACAAAGAGAGGGTGAAGGTTCCAGAACAAAGGGGTGGCACCACTAAAAGATCTACCACTCATGGTAGACACTGTGAACCTGGGGATGAACCAGTAGACATCCAGCATCTTCTGATCTTAATCTGCGTGAAGGAATGCAACGTTTAATGAGATCGATCAAGTAAAGAGGGCCCAGACCATGGAGATCTTTAAAGTTGAGTAAAAGAATTTTTAACTAAGTCTATTGACGGGCATCCAGTGAAGTTGCTCAAGTACAGGTGTGATGGCTTAAAGATTTTTTTTGTGAGACAGAATTCTTGCAGCAGTATTTCATGACCCTATTGTCTGGTGTTGGCGTCTGTGTCTGGGTGGAAGAGATCTTGTACTTATCTACTTGTGTAGGTGGTGCATTTCTATGAATGTTTTACGCTGACCTGTGACATGGCAGTTTTTAAAAAATGCTGTTGGCTATGTTCACATAGAGAAAGTATGAATTAGCCTTCACCCTCCAGGAATGGTAGCAGTTGAATGATGGAGAGCAGGGAATTGGCAGGGGGACCCAATTGGGGAGGAAAATGGATGAAACCCATATGAGCCTGAATAATGAATAATCAATTACTTGTATTGTTGCTGTTGAATCTTGTGGCAATATTTTTGGTATTATTTAAGGTTTGAGTGTGGCTATGCCCTGACAGATCATTTGTGCTAAACTAAATATGCTAAACTTACCCTGACAATGATTCTTTCAGATACATTTGCAACCAGCAGGTAACTCTTCTCTTTGACTGTAGCATAAAGTCCCACAACCATTAGGAAGTACCTAATCAATAAAAAAAAATCACACACTCTCATCTCCAACATAAAACCCACTTTAGCACTCAGTTCATTTCCTAGAGCTAAAAGTCACCTCTGGTCAGGATTGGGTTTGCCTTTCTTCCTCATGTTATTCGCAGTGGTTTCACCAAAGTGTAATCGTCCAAGCGTAATCTTGGTGATTTTATTTCCAGGAAGGTTTACTCTGCAAAAGGTATAAATTCATAAAACAGCCATATAAACACATGAGCATGATAATTAGACATCTTAAATCATGTCAATAGAGAAGGCAAAATGAACATTTACAGGACTGGAAGAAAAGGTTTTTTGCTGCGGTCTGACTGTGACTGCTCAATGGTGATGTGCTGGTTCTGAGCCTCAAGCTGAAAAGAAAGTGAATTCAATGGACTGGATTAAGCTTTCTTTGGAGTAACAGCAGAAATTGATTTTCACAGAGAAACAAGTATTAGACATTAACCTTGATTCCAAAGACTTTCACTTGAAAGTCATCTACAGGCATAGGACCTGCTGGTGTTTTCACATATATGGGATCTCCAGCCATCCCAATGTGCACTGTAACTTGGAAGTGGTTTTTCTTCTGGCACACAAATGCTTCATCAGCTGTCGAGTAGCTGAAACCTTTATCTGTGTTCACATGGTAACCTGGCGGAGGGCTGTGAAGTGCATGTCCAATAGGAAAAGCATTATACTCAGTCAACTGTGTGCTAAGAGGAACAGTACTTTACATAAAGAGTACACAACACTGCATAAAGAGTTGAGGCCAAAGGATTAAATACACCTATGCTATTTAGACATTCAAACTCAGTTTTTCACAACTTCACACATGTAATGTTAACATGTGTGACACATACATTTCAATTGGCAAGTCTGTTATTTCAGCTTTAATATGAGAATTCCAGCAGATCAAATGTTTACACCAAGCTGGCATATTATATTGGATGATATGGAGACCAAACAGACACTGCATCATTCAGGAAAGAGTCACACATTAATTCCAAGGCATGAAGGAACTTTGATCTGAAAGATTCAGCTGAACCCCAAGACAGCAACGAAGGATGAAGGAGTTGGAGGCATCGGGTACCAAAGTACTGTATATACATCCACCATTAATAGAGTTCTATATCACCATGGCCTAAATTTCTGTCATTAAAGGAAGCAACCCTTACTCCAAGACCAGAATATCAAAGCTAGACTGAAGTATGCATGTGACCAGAGAAATGTTCTTTGGTAAAATGAAACAAAAATATAATGTTTTGGCCATTCAGGAGCAACCTTCACGCCAGGGTCATCAGAAAAGCATAATCAAGGACAGTACAAACCCTCAACAGAGCCTCTTCACACTCCCACTGTCAGGTAGACCCTACCCGAGTGTGAAATCCCTGACAACAAGACTGACAAACAGTTTCTATCCACAGGCCATAAGGCTTGTGAACAACTTACACACACTCCCCCTTACCATAACTCCAACAGGCTTAATTTCTGGCTAATACACACACACACACACACTGCTTATTTATTGTAACCCCCTACACTACACACTCTGAACACCACATTCTACTGTGCTTTGCAGTAATGCAGAGTGAATACTATGACAGATACCATCTGTTAATTATATTTGCTGCTCTCTGCTATTTGCATAATAACAACACACATGTTACTCTACCTCATTCTCCTTGCAATTTTGTGTGAGTACTAACAAAGTAATATTTTCATTGTACACTGTAACACCTGTTTACTGTGCATATCTTGAATAATGCTGTGGAAATAGTGAGGCTTTTAAGCCAGATAACACCATCCCAGCTGTGAAGCATGGGATCAGTGCATTTCAGAAAATAGACAGTGTCATGAGGAAGGTAGATTATCTACAAATACTAAAGGGACTCTTCATGACATTGATCAGGAAAATAGCTTGGTCGCAATTTGGCCTTCCAGCAAACAATTGAATAGATATTACCTGTTAAAATCATGGACCTTTTAGGGACTTCTAACACTCACACATGTTGAGTAGAGTTCAGTGCAGTTCAGATGAGCACTGTGAGAATTCTGAATCAATAAAGGTGACCAATTTGCTGACTGAATCACCACATGCATCTATCAAGCTGAATAGTTTCCCTATCTGTTTTTGCTAGAAAAATCCTGGAGTCAATTTGCCTGGCCAGCATTTTTGATTTCTTGATTCACAGCAATATCATCAAAGATCACATACATAAATCAAGCCAGCACCAATAAAGTGGCATGCAGAAGAGTCTGCCTTCAACTCTTTATTTGCAAGCTTCTGTATGAAGCCAGTGAGAACTCGTAGAAGTTTTCTCATCTCTTTGGGCTGAAAGGATTATGCTGGCATTGACAGCTGGCCATAGACCCAAATGTCTGCCTGAAAAGCTTATCACAAGGCTGTGGGAATCTTCAAATCCAGCTTTTCAGTCATACCTTTGTATTTCCTCTCAGCAGACAGAGTAAGGCCATTCCCTTCTGTTCATATGCTTAAGTCGGTGCTGATTTTGGTTATCTGTCCTGCTCTTCAATTCAAGTTCATGTCAATTGACTATCACATAATATACAGTATATGTGTTTGAGGCCATCAGTTGTGTTGTGAAGAGGTAGAGTTTACAGGTATACAGTGAATAGCCCTGTTGGAGTAATGTTCTAATCCATATTAAGACAAGAACAACTCGACTAAGTAAAGAAAAATGACAGTCCATCGTTATTTGGACCACAGAGTGAAGGCAATGCAGCCAACAAGTGCTCAGCACCTCTGGGAACTTCTTCAAGACTATTGGAGAACCATTTCAGGTGATAACCTCATGAAGCTGATTGAGAGAATGCAGAGAGTGTAAGAGCAAAGCTGTAATCAAAGCAAAAGGTGCCGACTTTGAAGAATCTAAAATCTGAAGCATATTTTGGTTTGTTTACCACTTTTAAGTTTATTACATGATTCCTTATGTGTTCCTTCATAGTCTGGATGGCTTCAGTATTCATTTACTGTTAAAAATGTAGGAAAAAAAATAAAAACATTGAATGAGAAGGTGTCCAAACTTTTGACTGGTATTGTATATCTTTATCAAATTAGTTCATGTCACCTTTAATAAGCCATTTTTTGTTTGGTCCGAATAATTCACTTAAAGTAGCTGTTCCTGTGTTTAGCTATCATTCAGCCTTTCTTTAATTTTTTCTCTCTCTGTTTCCTTTTTTAATAACTTGAGTTTGGTTTTAATCTAGTGAAGGAATCATTGACAAAACCAGAGCCACAAGTTGTTCATATCAGTCAAAATAGTAACAATAATAATAAGCATAATGCCTTTTTCCTCTGAAAAGAGGTGGTGCCCTTTAAGAAATCTTTAACCTGTGGCTTTGGAAAGCAAAAATTTTCTAGTTCCACTCCAGTCAATGTCAAAGCAGTGTCTAAATTCAATGCTTATAACACACTGTTCTGATTACACCGATTTGTAACACTTCTGTTCAGGTTGATGGGAAGGTCCGCCCCAAATTGACAAAATTGCAGCAATTACGGCCAGCCTGCAGCCCAGGACCAAAGAAAAAGGTCAGGCAGTCTTGGGGCTGGCTGACTATTATTGCAGGTTCATGCCTAATTATTCAGACATCACCAGCCCCTTGAATGGAGTTGTGCCAGCAGACATTTATACAGGTATAAGCAGCACTCTGTGGTGTTCCGCTGTTGCATTATCCTGACTTTTCTCTCTCTTTTATATTCCACATTGAGCAGAGGGCTGGGGACAGTTTTGTCCCAATTGGTGGAGGGAGAAGAACATCTGGTGCTGTACATAAGCCAGAAGCTGTCAGGGTGTGAACAAAAGTAGAGGACCACAGAGAAAGAGTGCCTGGTGATTAAGTGGGTGGCCCTCACCCTCTGCTACTATCTGTTAGGGAAACCCTTCACCCCATGCACTCCCTGCTCCTTTGGCTCCACTGCTCCCCAGCCTGAGACAGGTTGTGGGGTTATGTGGCAATGGGGGCAGGACTGAGCACCAATCTGTCAACAGGTGACAAAGCCAGGAGAAGCAAGATGTAAGGACTCATACCTATGGGGAATTATCTGGTGAGTGTGTCTTGTGTTCCCAGAATTGACAGAAGTGATAAGGAGGAGAAAGAACGAATGCCTGAGGAGAGAGAGCTTAGATACAAAGCTGTGGTGTGTGTGCGTGTGTGTGCAGATATGTGTGTCTTGTAAAGTTTGAGCATTATCTTGAGTATTGAGTATATTATTTTGAGGATTATTGCTGAGAATCATCACATACAGTATATTGTAACACGGAATGTGTGGAGTTGTGAAAAATTGACTTTGGATGTCTTTATCATAGCTGTATATAAACCTATGATCTCAAATGTACATGCATTTTTAGTGATATTAACAATATCTGGAATATTATTGTACTCTCTTGCAGATTCAGCCATAATTCTTCTTATACTGTATATAACAGGTTGATATGCTTGTTTCTGTTCAGTCAGTCAAATCATGTATAAAGTGATTATAGAAGTAATTTTCAGAGACTAGGGATTAAGAACAAACACCCATTTAGATTGAAAAGCATATATTTTCTCTCGAAATTATCATTGCTCCTGTGTTTTTTGTTTTACTTAGGGTGTTAACAGAATGAAATGTTGTGTGAGATGTTGTGAATGTGCCTGAAAAGGCTTACAGAGTCTGGTAGCTGCTGTTGTAGAGGCTGCTCCACTGGTTTGGTTGATAGTGGTCCCACTTTAGTAGCTGGTATGTCATTGCTGGACTTGCCGCACTGACATCACCTTCATAGCCTGGCATTTCAGATGTGCCTCTCTCAGGACCTATGAACAGACCATGACAGAGAGAAATATTCAGACTTCAATTTAAGTTCTTATTACGAATCAGCTGACAGTGATGATGGTGTTCATCATTTGTTACATTTAACACCCACAAAATGAAGGCTTGATCCAAACTGGGTCTCTCCATTGGTTGTCATCTCTGTTTACATCAAAAGAGTTTGACCGCTTTCTTTTATTCTTTACAGGTAACATTTCCCTGTCAAGAGAAATGGAGATAGTAAGGATGTTAGCTACATAAGCAACCCATAATTGAATTCATATGTGTGGGTTTAATAAGCAGCAGCTCGTGACCAAAGACATTGGTGGCCACGTTAATAACACAGCATGCAGTTTACCAGCTAATTCTTCAATGGTGATACAGCAGGTGTGTAAAGACTCATTTTTCGTCTTTTTCTCAGCCTTTGCCTGGGAAACAAGGTCACCGTGGTACACAAAAACTTCTGATGTACAGACATTATCCACTCCAAATCCTTCTTTCCCTCTCTCGATCTTTGTAATATATCCTATAATTGAAGTGGTTCTAGACACACTTTCACTTTCCGGTTGCAAAAATGTGTTAGAGTTCATTCCAATTATCTGCTATAAAACAAGATATTGATAGCTGTGGAGTAATTTTAACCAGGCTGATTTACCACAACTTTTCCAACCTTTCATTACCTATCCTGTCTGATGCTCCTCCCCCAAGTATGGGGCAGCATACTAAAGGGTGCCCTAAAGGGTGTACATATAATTAGTTACATTTTTTACCAACTTTTGAATAACTCTTTGGAGCTAAATGGTTACAATAAGATAGACTTAGGAGAAGGAAAAGAAAGGAGAGCAAATCAATGGAATATCTTCTTGTACTGTATCTGTGAAATTGCAAACACTGTTTAATTCATCTGTTGTAATTAAATTTAAATAAACTTTAAACTTCTGCATAAGAAAGCTTGAGCAAAACCATAAGATATAAACAGGGGAATAATGTTCTGAAACTGTTTTTTCATTTTACATAGGAAGTGTTTTTTTTTTTAACACAAGCTACATGGAAACATTCCTCACCCTGTGTTCAGGCCAGGTTTGGGGGCCATGTATGGGTCCACACATATGCCATGAGGTAAGAGGCATGGAGATATGCTGGAAGTGGCAGGTTCTGTGTAGCCTCTGGTTGTATCTATAGGACCATGCTGTACTGGTGGCATGATGGTCTGAATGCAGTTCTCAGCTGGACTGCTGTATGGATAGTGTAAAGATGTATCCCCCAAAGTCTGCACTGTAGCAGGTGATTTGGTCTTTATGTGCTTCATGGAGTTCCCTAAACCATACTGAGATGATGATGATGATGATGATGATGATGATGGAGCTTTAAGATTACAGAAAAGGGCAGGGGTCTGTCCTGTTGGGGCATGCAGGCCAGGATCCAGCTGCTCAGTAGATAAGTCAGAGCCAAAGTGGACATCTGAAGGAAAAAAGGAGTGGCAGCATGACAAAACATGTCTCAGAGTTTTGCAAGTTGAGCGTGTTTTTTAAATGAATGTGGACCAATTCCTCTGATGTTGCAGTTTCATATAAAGCACAAAGATTTTTCATATGATTTATACATGTTTATATTGGATCTAGTTGTTACCTGGAATTTGTGGAGGAGAACAAGGTTCTGAACCTGAATCTGGAGGTGATTCAGGTAACATACTGTAAAAATAAATGTTTAAAAGATACAATTAAAAATATAGAATACTTATTAACTACTTATCTAAAGACTGGGTGGTGTTTCACATTTTGTTACTTGCATCTGCATTTAGATTTAACATTAACAGTACATTACATTTTTGTAAGAAAAATTTATATAACAAAGATCCTAAATATTGCTGTACATTAAGTTAAAAGGTTACTTTAAAATTTACCACCACTTATTTTTAACATTTGTGTTGGTGAGTGCATGGTCAAGCGCTGGCTGTGGATGGAGAGGAGCCGGGTCGAACCAGCAGGTAACGTGATGATTCTCACCTGTGTCTTATAACCAGCAGTGTCTTTTTTGTGCTGTCAGTAAGTGCCGTGACCAGAGAGAGATAGAGTGGCTTCATTGGAAGAGCTTGCAGCACACCCACAGACACATGCAGATGGTGAACTTGAAATGTGAAAACATGGAAGCCTCCCACTCCCTAAGATTATCAAGGCCCTCGCCAGACTCCAATAATAATAATGATCCTTGACCTGCACCACAACCAACAGCTTTGCAAGAAAAAGCCTTCACATAGGATTAGGCCTAGCAGCCATTCCACAATCTGTTGCAGCCCACTACCTCTCTGACTGTGGCCCCTGCCACCATGCAATGTGTGGTCATAGGCTTATATACATATGAGAATGGCTGGAGGAAGAATGGGTACTGTGGCATCTTTCCTTGGTGTCAGGGGAAGTCTAACTTGCTGCCCAGCTGCTGTAGCCACAGATGCATTTCTGGACAAAGGCATGGAGCTGGGACCACTTGGCATCAGTCCCTGGTCTAGGCATTCCTGGGGGTTCCTACTCTCTCTCTCTTTGTCTCTCTTCCCTGCTCTCCTCTCCCCTCTTTTCCCCTGGTTCACACTCCACAGAACTGCACTGCCCCAAAACCAGCAACCCAGAGCTGGTTCCCACCTCACTTTGCATTGCCCACTTCTCTATCACACTCTTTACAGGGGGAAGATCCTGTGCCCACCAGAGCTGGGGCAAAGCCTGTGACTCCCATTTTGGTTTTCCCCTTCGAGAAGTCACACAATGAGACCCTGAGGCATGCATCTAACATGTGAGTAAATGATGTACAATAAATCCAGCCCACTAAAACAGTGCACTATGCCACCCATATTTTTATGTTATTAGGATAGGTTACATTGAGTGACACAGGACACTCAAACTAAGGAAAAGACAACCCCACTGTTGGTCACAAAGGGCCATAGCACCATTCTATTTCATCCAGTTCATCATAATCCCATGGATGGGCATTCACTCCAGGATAAAACACTAAAACATCTCATAGCCCCATTGGTAGGGCATTCATAGCAATGTTTACAGGTACTGTGCAACCTGTCGCAAAAGTCAGCTATTGTGCCCATTACCTTTAAATGAGGTCCCCTTCAAAAGAGCTGGCTTGGACCTCATTAGACCATTAGAAAGGTGCAATTGAAGATATTGCTTTGTGTTAGTCCTGGTGGATTATGCAATATCCATAAGCCTGTGGACAACATTACAGCATGCAGTGTTGCAGAGTACGATTGATTGGTGCACCCTGGTGAGCTTGGTGCCCAAGACTGACAGGTCTGTCTGATTGTGTGGAATTTAGAAAAGTTAATGCAGTGCAAATTTGAATTTGGCACTTAACTGGTGCCTTGCATTAATAAACTGCTCAATCAGACTGGAACACTGGAAAAAAAAATCGAATTGACAAAGGGATTTTGGCAGATTCCACTGACTTCAATATATCATAAAATGGCCTTGCCCACTCTATGTGGATGACACTGATTTGTCACCCTTCCTTTTGGGTTGTTTTGGGTCTCTCCGACATGTCAGTGTCTCACAGACAAAATCTCCTGCCCTGAAAATGCATAGGCCTCTGTTTATTTACATGATATAATAATTGGCAGCAGGATTTCTAACATCCAAGCGTTGTCCTGAAATCCTTGAGACAGGGGGGACTCTTTGCTAGTCCAAAGAAGTGTGCAATTGGGTGGATAGAAGTATGGTATCTGGGTTTCCACTTGGACCATGGGCAGGTGTGTCCCCAAATTGATAAGACAACAGCAGTGGCCTGCTCAAGACCCAAAACCAAAAAAGGGGTGAGGCAGTTCCTGGAGCTGATTGGCTACAATAGAAGGCTTGTACCTAATTTTTTGGACATCAACAGCCCACTCACTGGCCTCAATAAAAAGGGAGCACCAGATCCATCCAGTAAACTAAGCTGTGCTGCCAAGTAAAAGAAGTTTTGTGTGGAGGCCTATGTTGCATTCACCTGACTTTTTTCTTTTCTCTTTAGTCAGTGGGAGACAGCTGCAGCCCAAATGGCCTGGAGTTGGGCAGTGGAGGTGTGTGTTGTCAGGAGCCTGGTCTAGTATCAACTGTGCATGTAGAGGAGGCAGGTTGAACTGGCAGGTGATGCACAATGATTCTCACATGTGTCTCATTACCAGCACCTGACTTATGTGTGTCTCTTTGTGCCTTCAACATGTGCCACAACCAGAGAGAGAGAAAGAGAGGCATCGTTGTCGGAGCTTGCACAACACACTTGGATGATGAACTTGAACTGTGGAACTGAATTGTGGAACTTGAATGACACAAAGCTGTGATCTCATGCCAGAATCTTTTCAGGTAGTTTGTCTTTTTGTTGAGCTGGTTGGAAAGCCAGCAGTAAAATAAACAAGGGCCCAGAGATCAGTAAAATTTACTTGCCTCCTGAATATTCCTCTGCACCTCACACAACAGGGTTTAACAATGTTGTTTGGAGCTAAATGTGTCAAAATGTTTCTGTTAATTTTAGCATGCACCACTTTACAGTCAACGCCCCATACGGAAAAGCCATAGTCTTATCATTGTATAAGCAATAGCCAACCAATGATTAACAAACCTTAGCAACAAAATGACCAAATTTATTCACATTGTTTGCTGATTTATAAGTAGTATTATTGATGTAGTATGACGTTTTTTTATAAATTCAGTCATTTTGTATAAGGAAAGAGTGTATAACGAAATGTACTTAGTACTCACAAAGTGGGGTCAATATCATTGCTCAGATATTGTTCTAGAATGCTGGTGTCAACTGCTGTACTGTCCAATACACCACTGACATCCTGCCCTGCAAATTAGAAATCACATCTGTACAGACCTTCTATTCAACATAACTCTAAACATCCTGCTCATCCTTCAAGAAAAATCTTATACAATCTACAAAGGCTCCCAAAAAAACCCTTACACAGTACTGTACAAAGCATTTGAGAAAGTATTTTACTTCAAGCTCTGTGTATCAGAATGAGTTTCGGTATATAAGCTTTAAATGCAAGAAAACATTGTTATGCACTGTGTGCTGTTACACAGAAAATGAAAGCTAACATATTACAGTAAGGTAAAATCCCAAACCAAGGGAGCTTACACAATTTACAAAATTAAGCTTCTAAGACGGGAAACTCAAAAAAGTTATAGTTATAGCCAACACACAAGAAAAACTCTCAATATAAAACATAATGACTCGTTTGATTCATAAAAATCGCAGCTTTCCCACAGGTACTGTATATTGCTGCTGCAACACTGTGGCCTTGACTTAATAGCTGTGACTTATGGACCCATGGCCTTGAACGTATGAGTATGTTGTAATTACTCCATCAAGTGCTACAATATGTTTCTCCATAATTCATCATTCATTTGTTCATTCCAATATCTTCAGTCGCCCCTTTATCCTGGTCAATGGATCCTGAGCCGATCCTGAGCGTAAAGTGGGAATATATCCTGGGATGACTGGGATGCCAATATATCAGCCAGGTACCATGTACACACCATCATTCACACCTCAGTCAGTCACCAATGACCAGGCACATGAGCACAGGATCTGATCCACATTCTTTGACTAGATGTACCTTGAACAGCTGCTCCTATAAAATCTGTGCCATGTATCAGCTTGTGTGGGAGTTTTATTTTAGCCAATCCCATTTCAGATTTGGAGCAGGACAAAAGTTAAAAGGTGCACCGTTTATCTTAAGATACAAAGGACATGAAAAAAAGAAAATATTAACTAAGATTGTATAGATTTTTGCAAACATTTGTGCAGAAAATATAGGCACTTTTAATGAAGAGTGTTCAGTAAAAATGTTAGTGTCTCAAGCTGACTAATATCCAGACATCAAACTTTCTACAAGTTAGGGTTCGGCACAAGGTGATTGCTTCACTTGATTCATATGGAATCCCAAAATTGAATTCACTCATTTGGATTCTAACATATAACAGATGTGAGTAAACAGCTGGTGAAGCAAAACCAGGGATTATTGAGCATTAGACAAGAAAAGTAACACCCACACTTCTGTACAGGTTTTAGCAGCATTCATAAAGATGTTAAAGTAAATAAGATAAAGTAAGATTGTTAATAATGAACTCAAAACATCAGACCATTTCTTTTATAGAGTTTAAGAGAAAATGGCACATTATGTACGTCTCACCATCAAAAAATTGCTGCAGGGCCTCATTTTCACCCAGAACATCCATCTGAGCTTTCCCAGACCTGCTGTACTGCCTCCACTTTACTCCCCCTGTTTAGCACAGACAGTTTGTGAGTCTAATGGTATATTTTTTAATCTCCGCATATTACAACCTTAAAAACACTGTTATGTTTTAGCAGGAAAAATTGGGGAAAAGAAACAGGTATGACTTTTAGGAAGTACTTTTAACACTTACAGACCTTGGGTGAATAATTCTGAAGCTTAACAATGTTTTATTAAATTAACAAAATAAATCAGTAAACTAAATGTAGTATATAATCATTTTGCATTAACAGCAATAACGGAAGAATAGAGAAGCAAACTGTTAGGTATATTAATATGTATATTTATGCTGTATTAAAAAGATTTTAAAAAATGTAAATGTCTCAAAAACAGTAAATCAGCAAACGTTTATACTGACGTGTGACCTATCCATCCTCATTTCTTTGTTTTCTTCTGAATACTGGGCTTCATCTTTCGGGCTTTACTAAAGTGTGTAATGCAAAATGTCTTTGTACTAATATGAGAATGTTGCTAAATAGCAAAAACATGCAAAATACAGCACAAGTCTATGAGACAGATGATTTGCAGTAAGTGGAACCCACAAAACTTCATAAAAGGTAAAGCATAAACACAGAGCAGAAAGCGCAAAATGAAGACAAACCAGAGCAAAAGCAAAGGTTTTTCTCATGGGCAGAGGTAGTTAGGTGGATAAGTTATTTTAACTTACATACAGGGGTTAGACAATGAAACTGAAACACCTGTCATTTTAGTGTGGGAGGTTTCATGGCAGCCTGGTGGCCAATCTTCATTAATTGCACATTGCACCAGTAAGAGCAGAGTGTGAAGGTTCAATTAACAGGGTAA
>JAOVYV010000013.1:1267787-1278783 GCA_025674545.1 Hassar affinis | reverse complement strand
AGGACCCAGACCGCCCCACCCGGGGATCGAACCCAGGACCTTCTTGCTGTGAGGTGACAGTGCTACCCACTGAGCCACCATGTTGCCTGTATAGAAATTCCTGCCCAATTAAATGAAACTTGATAAATGGTGTATTGATTGGATATCTTAGAAGTAAGTAAGTAAGTAAGTTTTCTATGCTACATATTTTTATAGCAAAGCAGCCCATAGTCTGATCATTTGGATTCTTGTGCTTAATGCATTTTTGTTACCTTAGTATTTACTTCATTTGATTGACATTTTAATAAGTATTCCATTTTTGATGCAAGTGTGACTAGTTGTTTGGTTTTTCTTCTTCATGCATAGAAAAATTATTATATAATATTATAATAAAATGTTATGTAATGCAACTACTATGTAATGCCTGCCTTGATTATTGGGGCACTGACTATATCGTGTTTCTTCTCCACACAGGAGCAAGACACTTTTATTACAAAGCAGTAGTCTCATGAATTTGATTGTACCGTTGATTGTAATTCAATGTTCTCTTGTATAATATGTGCTTCTGCTTGACTGGAATATATCTACAAACCAGTCGAACTATGTTCCCTTGCTCTACAGTATATTTAATTTGTCTTTCAATTCTTTTCCTTTTCCCATGTGGTTTCCAGTTGCGATGGTTCTTTGCTTAGTATGTGACCAGGTTTTTCTCCTTTCCTTTGAATGAATATCAGTGGAAGCTTGGTTTGTAGTTCTGCACTGCTTCACAGATAGTGAAACAGTGAATATTTTAGCTTTACACTTTTCAGGTTCTCCATAGAGCTTGAAATCAAACATCAGAACTACTCTAAGAACTACTTTATCCTGATCAAGGTGGATCTGGAGCCTATCCCAGGACCACTGAGAGTGATTGGACACCATGCGTATAAGGTCAGGCATTTTCACCAATCCCGGTACTGCCGTATTTTTGGGAGGAAACCCACACCGAGATCAGAAGAACAGAAACTCCACACTGATGGTAACCTGACTTCAAGATCAGACCAGGAACCTTGAAGCTGTGAGGCAGCAACCCAACCACAGTGCCATGGTACCCTGCATATTCCCAATTTAATATTTACATACTTTCGAAAATGTTAAAGTTCTCTTCACTGGTGTTGATAATGCTCATCAATTACACAGAACTCTCTCCAATATACAATATACCAAAATGAACAAACTTATATTCTATTTTATATTTATTTCATTAACATTTAGTTTCCATTTCCCTATGTATGGAGACTTCTGGGACTCCCTGTATTTTGATTAATTTTGCACGATTAGTGATGTAATTGATTTTAATTATTTTCACTTCCCTCATTTGGTTTTAATCCATGTCCTCTTTCCTGTACATATTAACTATTTTGTCTGTAGCTCCCACAGCTTCTGCACAGTTGGTAGTAATAGTGTAGAAGTATAGAACTGAAAGCAAGAACAGGAACTGAACACTGAAAATCTTTACAAGAATAGCCCTGCACTGCACATTTGGATATGTAACGTATATAAAATCCTTTACAGCATTTAAAGTTGCTTTAGACTGTTAAATCCCATGTTTTAAATCATGTGTTTTTAGTCTGTGGATCTTACGTTCACCAAAACCTTCCAGGTTAATTACTCACACTTCAATTCATTACTGGGGCAAAGACAAATTTCCATATGTCTCTGAAGGATGTCAAGGCTAGGAGGTTTGATTTAACATATAATATAATAATCCTAAGTGGAGTTCCACTTTATCTTCCTTTGGTTAGTTAGATGGACTGTTGTATTTGTTTTTTAACATTTTATCCCTAGTTCATTCTATATTGTAAGGAAGCTTAGCAACGTCCTGTCCCACCCTCAAGTCTATTCTTCCTTAACGATTCCTTAGTTTATATTACTTATCTTCAGTCCAGCATGTATGGCAGCAATTTATTGATCCCTTTGTTAAGAAGCCAATAATTTAACCCAACTGTTTCCAGAAAACAGAAAAGTCACAAGATGACACTGCCTCCTTTAAAAGCAAATAATTTTAGTGCTAATCAGCAAAAAGACAGCTATTAGAAGTATACCCTATTAGAGGTTATACCCGGTATACACTTGCTTATGTAAAGCTCTGAAAAGCAAGTAAAGGAAACTACTAAAAACATGTCTACACTGATACTAGTCAGTTAATCTGTGAAATATAACCAAATAAATCAACAAAAAGCTGACTTGAATAATAATGACAAAAAAAAACAATTGTGTGAAAATTAAAAAATTTAATGAATTAATTGAAAGGATCAAACCGTTTGGTCTGAATGACGTAGATCTGATTCTGGTAAAGAGTGATCTCACCGTTTCCTCAGAAGAAAGTTCCCAGATTCTGTTGAAGTTTCACCAGTCAGCTTAAGTGCAATCCATCATCATTGCAGACGCTGGTACATACTCCACTTAAAGCACGGGCAGACTGTGTTCCATGTAATGTTCAATTACCAAATGTTTTCTATTGCGATTTTACATAGTTCAATGGAAATGGCGTCTGTTGTTGAATCCAACGTGTACTTTGTTCGGTGATCTCTGAGGCAAACTCCATCCACCTGTCCTGCGCAGGCGTACACCTGTGTGTATGCGCAGGAAGGGCCGGTGTCCTTGCTCAGGGTAATAAATGTGGAGTTTTTATGGCCTGGATTACATGAGAACAGAGCTATGCTGTAGAAAACCTGGTGGCAAGAGTTGCTTATCTATGTCTGGTTTTAGAAAGCAAACAGAGCCATGACATTTCAGAGATATGGTGTGTCTCTGATCTGTCTAATGAAGCAGCACGGCTCCTGTAAGCCACATATCTGGTGGTGGAAATGGCCATCTATTCAACCAGTCACCAACATTTTATGAGTGTTTTCTGAATGTTCTGTTTACTTTCTCGCTTTCTCGGCAAGAGCAGCGTCATTGACCCACACCACCTCTTTATATTTTATATCACTACATTGGTAAAAATATACACATTAAATGATCTAACCTGCATTTTAAATATTAGATTCTAACAGATGCTTGGGGATCCCTGATATACAGAAGGTGCTCATATGAATGTGTGCTTAATAATGAGTGAAAGCAAGAAAGCAACTTTTTGTTTCACATTTACAAAGACCAGGTACTGGACACTTTCTTTAACAGTTACCATCAAATCAAAATCTTCAGACTATAAAATCGTACTTTATCGAGAAATAAGAATCTCATCAAGTTACACATTGGAAAATGCCTTAAACCGGATGAAGTCATGGCTTGACATATTCCTAGATTTTTGTCTAATTCTGAATGATCTAATCTGATTCCTTGAAGGAAGATTGAGGCTTAAATTAAACCTCCCAGGAAGCAGGTGAAACTTCGGATTAATGTTGTTTGTCAAAGAAGACAAATGGTTTACATGGACTACGTCAATGAAGACCAACGAGTATCACCAGCTAGACACGTTCTTGCCGACTTTTTAAAGACACGATTATCTACTCTAGATTAAGGCCTATTCCTGTCTTAACTTGAACCCTGTCTGGGAAACCACCTCATAGTGCTCTAATCCTTTGTTTCTTGTTCATTTTGTGTACCTTGATGCTCACCTTTGAGTGACGATAAATCTAGTGTTTGACTTCTAACTATTCTCACCATGTCCTACGAGTGTAGGACACTGCCTATTGTTTATGTCAGCATGCAGCAGCATGGGCAGTAATGGTAACTAATTTAATCATTCTATGAATTCTTAATTTCACATCTTCCTGTGAAATTGTTGTCACTCCCCAAGCATTGTCTTAATTCTCGTGAGTATTGATGAGTGAAGCTTGTAGACTACGGAAATACTGCTGATCATTCACACCTTGGTTTGTCAAGGTGTGACCACGATTACAGGTCATGATTAACTGAAAGTGCAGAGGCGTATCTGAAAATATGTGTTGCTTACAGAGTAATAGTTGTTGTAACAGAGTAAAATGTTTGGAAATAAGTTAAGAAATTAGGAAATATTATAGGTGGCATTGGTCAGAATTCCTTTAGCAGTCCTGCTCACACCTCCACACTTAACCATAAAAGTGATAGTGATAACAGCACATTTAGGCTACTTTTTAAAAGTGTACTGTCTGTTTGTATGTACCTTGCTACTGTTTTTTTCCATTTTGCCAACTAGACAACAGTGGCAGAAAACACCAGTAAGATTAAAGGAGGTGGTCTGTGCATTGATTTTACTCCACTGTAAAACAACTAAAGGTTGTTGCTCTGCTAATCTGGATTATTTGATGATTAAGTGCAGACCCTTTTACTTACAAAGAGACTTCTCAGCTATTGGTGTTACTGCAGTACATATCCTTCCCGGTGCCAGGAAGAGCTGAGCGCAGCAATAAACAAACAACAATCTGCGCACCTGGGTGGAGTTTTTATTGTTGCAGATTATACAACCAAAATTCCAATGTCTCTTGTCCAACTAGAGGAGACAAAACTTTGGTTCACATTTATACAAACACTACAGAGGCATACAAGGCTGCCCTCCTCCCCCATCTGGGATGGTTTGATCATGTCTCATTATTCCTGCTCCCCAAGTATGTGCCACTCATCAAACATGTGAAAACAGAAACAAGGACAGTTGCCATGTGGCCAGAAGGAGCCAGCTCCTCTCTGTATCACCAGTTTCACAACACTGATTGGAGTATACAGTATTTTCATCACAAGCCACCATGGACACATACACCTCAGCTGTCACAAACTCTGAGAAAAAGCCCAGGACTCTGCTTTCAGATCTGGTGATACAGAGGCCTACAGATCAGCCCGGGCAAACTTGAAAAAAGAGGGATTAGGAAAGCCAAATACACCTACAAACTCTCGATCAAGGAGCACTTCCACAACTCTGACCCCCGTCATATGTGGCCCTCAAAAACCCAAAAATCCAACCCCCCATCCAACAATGCCTCCATCCCAGACACGCTCAATAGATTCTATACTCATTTTGAGTACAGCAATGGGCAACAAGCCATATGGAATGGGTCACCCCAGGACTGCAACCCCCTTACACTCTCCACAGCTGAAATGTGTTCAGTATTAAACAGAGTAACTACACATAAACCTGCCAGCCCTGATGGTGTCCTTGGATGTGTCTTCAGAGCATGTGCTGGACAGCTAGCCCAGGTCTTCTCTGACATCTCCAACCTGTCATTGGCCCAAGCTACTGCTCTCACATGCAGGAAAACATCCAACTCTGGTGCCAAAGCATTCTACTGCAACATACCTGAACAACTTCTGCCTGGTAGCACTCAACCCCATTGTGATGAAGTCCAGTGAGAAACTGGTTCTCAGTCACCAAAAAGCACCGCTTCCACCATCACTGGATCCCCAGTCATTTGCGTCAACCAGATAGATAGATTTTTTAGATAGATTTTAACCATCATTGCTCAGTACAGGTACAAGGCAACAAAATGCCAAAATTCCACCAGAATGTCTCTTGTCCCACTAGAGGAGACAAAACTTGGATATGATGCAGAGGTACACAAGGCTGCCTCCTCCCCCATTTGGGATGGTTTGAATCACCACCGGCTTGCTCATTAGGGATAACTGTTGGGGAGAAGGCCTATAGGCCATGTCCTGATTTCTTGTCTTTGTAAATCTGCTTTGAGACAATGTCCATTTTTAAAAGCACTTTAGAAATAAAGTTGAATTGAATTGAATTTGATCACATCTCATTGTTCCCGTGCCTCAAGTATGTGCCACTCATCAAATGTGTGAAAACAGAAACAAGGACAGTGAACGTGTTGCCAGAAGGAGAAAGCTCTTTCTGCAACACCAGTGTCACAACACTAATTGGAGTATACAGTATTTTCATCGCAAGCCACCATGAACATAGACTTGGACACATACACCCAGCTGTCATAAACTGTATTAACACGTGACCTCTGTCAAGCATGTGAAAATCATTCCTAATCGACAGAGGATGCAATTTCCACTGCCCTTCACTCTGCCCTCACCCACCTGGAAAATAACACCTACTTCTGGATGCTGTTTATTGACTTCAATTCTGCCCTCAACATGGTTATCTCTGTCAGGCAGGTAACCAAGCTCAGTGTCCTGGGAATCATCAATCCCATGTGTAACTAGGTCTTGTGAGGTTGGACTGTCAGGTGTCCTCTAGCCTTTCTCCGAACACTGGTGTTCTGCAGTGCTGTGTGTTAACTCCACTGCTCTTCTCCCTGTTCACCCACGACTGTGTGTCACTGTATAGATCCAACATCATCATCAAGTTTGTAGATTACACCACTCTGGTCGGCAACATCAGTGACAATGATGAATCAGCCTGGCAGCATGGTGTTCCACCAATAACCTCACCCTGAGCACAGAAGACCAAAGAGCTCATCGTGGACTACCAGAAAACCAAGAGCTGCACACACTCTCCTGTACATATTAATGGTTCTGAAGTAGATCATGTCTCCAGATTCAGGTTTTTGGGTATCCACATCACTAAGGATCTTTTCTGGACCCTCACCACCTCTGCCTGGTCAAGAAGGTGTAGCAGTGACTTTACTTCTTGAGGAGACTGAAGAAGGACCATCTATCTCCTCAAATACTCACAAACCTTTACCGCTGCACCATCGAGAGTGTACTGTCCAACTGTATGAGAGTATGGCAGCTCCACTGTGGCTGACAGGAAGGCACTACACAGGGCAGTGAAGACAACCACACACTAACCTCCCCTGTAACCTTCTCTATAACCTCCTGCCATCTGGGAGGAGATACAGGATCATCCGTGCTATTACCAATTCAGTCACCAACACAAAGTAGCAAGTAATTGACTGAGGCTTGAACATTTTTGCAAAGTAGAATGGGCAAAGATTTCAGCCTGTAGATGTGCCAAGATAGTAGAGATATACCCCAAAAGACTTGCAGCTGTAATTGCAGTGAAAGGTGGTCCTACAAAATATGGACTCAGGAGGCCTGAATACAAATGCACGCCACACTTTTCAGAAATGTATTTATTAAAAATTTAATAATACATTTAAGCTTGTGGGTGCAATGCAAAAAAATTTAAAATGTGGAAAAGTTCATGGCACAACACTATAGAAAGGAAATTGGATATAACTTAAAGTAGTCGGTGGACAGCTTCTGTCTTCTGAAAATACCTCCACACACAGCCATTAATGTCAAAATAGCTGGCAACACGTCCAAATTGTGACCAATTTTATCATTGTCCCTTCCTCGTGTCACATGACTCCTTAGAACTCAGAACAGGCCTCACCAGACCAAAGAAATTGGGTCATATCCAGAGGTTGGCTTCAAAAAAGAGATGCATGAGTGCTGCCAGCATTGATGCAGAGGTTGAAGAAGTGGGAGGTCAGTCTGTCATTGCTCAGACCATATGCTGCACACTGCATAAACTCAGTGTGCATGGCCGTCGTCCCAGAAGGAAGAATCTTCTGAAGAGTCCTGGCACCATGTCCTGTGGTCTGATGAGACCAAGATAAACTTGTTTAGCTCAGAGGGTGGCCTGCATGTGTGGTGGAGCCCTGGTGAGGAGTACAGAGATAACTGTGTCTTGCCTACAGTCAAGCATGGTGGTGGTAGCATCATGGTCTGGGGCTGCATGAGTGCTGCTAGCTGGGGAGGTGTGGATCATTGAGAGAAACATGAATTCCAACACTGTGTACTGTGACATTCTGAAGCAGAGAACGATCCCCACGTTTTTTTTTCCAACATGATAACGACCCCAAACACTCCTCCAAGATGACAACTGCTTTGCTGAGGAAGCTGAAGGTAAAGGTGATGGACTGACTTAAACCCAACTGAGCACCTGTGGGGCATCCTCAAGTGGAAGGTGAGAAAAGGATTAGACGGGAGGTAGAGGTGAATGATATGCATTTTGGATTCATGTCAGATGCAATATTCATTATTAGAAATTACAGGAGAAGTATTGAGCAAAGCAAAATAATCTATATTTTGCTTTTGTGGATTTGGAAAGGGCTTTTGGGAGTTGACCAAATGGGCACTGACCAAGTTGGGAGTTAGAGAATGGCTAGTTTCAGCAGCTGTTGTGGAAATGTTTGAAGAAGATTGTATAGTAGTGAGAACAGCATATGGAAACAGTGATGGGTTTAAAGTTAGAGTAAGGTTACATCAAGGGTCTGCGTTGAGTCCTCTGCTGTTTGCAACTGTGATGGCTGGCTTGCCATGAAAGTTGTTGTATGCATACGATTTAGTTTTAGGGGCTACAACTGAGAAAGAACTAATAGAGAAATTACAAAGATAGAAGAGTGGTCTTGAAACTAAAAGCTTGAAAGTAAATGTGGAAAAGACAAAGTGGTTGGTGAGTGGGGAGAATGAGACAATGAAGGATGTGTCAGGAAGATGTCCATGTGCAGTGTGTAAGAAAGAGGTAGGGAGAAATACACTGCAGTGTCAGAAATGCCAGAAACAGGTTCATGTTAGATGTAGTAGGATAAAAGTTAGCTTACAGAAAGCAGTGTACATTTTTAATGTAGAGTGTATATGTAGCAGGAACTGAAATTACCTGATAGTAAAGGCTTGGAATGTGAATCAAGCATTGATTTTGGAGATGGCGTTGTGCTAGAAAAGGTAGAGAGATTCTGTTATTTAGGTGATATCCTGAGTGTTGAAGGAGAGGCAGATGAAGCAATAACGCCAAGAATACAGAGTGGTTGGAAGAAGTTGAAGCAATTAGCAGCTTTTCTTATGGCTAAAGGGACATCATTTTTGGTTGTAGAAGGATGACATGCATGACAGTTGTGTGAGGAGTGAAGACAAAGAAGACAAATGTGGAGTTCAGAGAGAGTTTGAAGCTGGAAATCTATGGTCTGTTGATTGACTGATCTATCTGTCTTGGTCCTGGTCTCCAATTATATAATTATAATCTAATTATCTCCTGGTCTCGTCCTGGTCTTGACTCAGACTCCACCCTTTAAAGTCTTGGTCTTGACTCAGACTCCACCCTTTAAAGTCTTGGTCTTGACTCAGACTCCACTATCTAAAGTCTTGGTCTTGACTCAAACTCTACTATTTAAAGTCTTGATCTGGACTATAGGTGGTCTCATCTCCCTCTACACTGAACATTACATAAAGGTGAAACACACAGCATTTCAGAGACAAAGAAGTAAACAATAGATGGAGGTATACAATTTTATTCAGTGTTCCAGAAAGGCACTAAATCAAAATGGGGAAATAGTGATGAGATTTGGAAGAAAATACACAAACTGACAGTTCCAAGAAAAACAGATGTACAGCACATTCCACACACATAACAGCACAGCAACACGCCGCTAGCTAAATCTGAATGAACTGAAAGCTCAAGAGGAGTTGATTGGTTGGGGTTTCTTTTCTAGAACCTTCAGAATGAAAATACAAACCAAGCATATTCTATTCTCCATCATGTAGCCATCAATACACATACTGAAATCAGGGAATCAAAACTTCAGCAGCATATGTTGTACTTAAAACAGGGAAGGACCTGAAAACGCAGATGGCTAATCATACACACACATACACAGACACACACAGTGCTGAAGTGTTGAGGCGTGAGGAGAGAACTGGTCCCTGTGACGTCTCTTCGTTAACCGCAGAACACGCTAGCCTGCACTGCCTGTGTTTATTTGAGATAAGTCTTCCTCTTCCAGTGCTGACCGGTCACAGTTCATCTCTGTAGTAGCCCAGCTTGGCGTATGACATCTCCTTCCGTAGCTGCATGACTTCCCAGAACATTTGTTCAGCTAAGTAAAGAAAAACATGCCATAGACATTAATTAAATGTTTACTGATTTGTGTAGGTCCTTCCACACTACTATTCAATAACGAATATAAAACTTTACTTGTATATACTGAAGCAATCAATTTGTTACATGTGGTAGCAGGAAATGTTCTGAATGTGCTATATGTACCTTATTTGTTTCATACACCATATCTGCCAAAGCATAGTTTTTTAATCATATACCACAGCACGGTGAAATTCTCAAATCTGATTGGTCAGAAGGTGTGTCATTTTTGTGTAACAGCATGGCTCAGGACAGATTTTCCAGCTGCAGCATGAATGATTCTCTACCCTAAATAAACTAAGACTAATAATAAACTGATATTAAAAATTTACTAAACTTTTGTTTAACATTTATGGAAGGAGGCTCATGTGTCAGCTCTTTGTAACAATCACAGTGCTTTGTAGCTTCCCAGCAAGGGAAAATCTTCAGGACTATAACGCTTCATACACCGATCAGCCATAACATTAACACCACTGACAGGTGACATAAAGAACACTAATCAACTACAATGAGATACATCATGGGGTGGGATATATTAGGCACCCATTCCTGAAGTTTGCGTGTTCGAAGCAGGATAAATGGGCAACTGTAGGGATCTGAGTGACTTTGACAAGGGCCAAATTGAGATGGATGAATGACTGGGTCAGAGCAGCACCAAAACAGCAGGTCTTGTGGGGTGTTCCTGGTATACCCTAACAAGAGTGGTCCAACAAGGACAACCAGAGAACCAATGATAGTTTCATGAGCATTTATTGCAGGTGAGCATGAGCGAAAACTGGAAGTAAATTGTCTCCTTTCCGCAACATTAAATCTAATTATCGAATGGCAAATTTAATTTTGCAGGGTTTTTGCACATACGGTTGGGTCTCCAGAGTGCCTACCAACCCAAAAACTCTGAAGGATGAACGTTCCAGTCAGTTCTTCATATACTGCCTATTTCAGAAAACAATTCTCTGGACAGAGTCTTTATCATTTCCTACATCACAAATGAAATCACTGGAAAGATACCACCCCCTTCTGTATAGGGTGGGCCATCTATATGGCTACACCTAAATGGATACATCATCGTGGGCCAGGGGTCAGATCGGGAGACCTTGGTGGCCATTCAACTGGCACACGATGGTATATCCATATAGGCGTATCCATATAGATGGCCCATATAGGCGTATCCATATAGATGGCCCATATAGGTGTATCCATATAGATGGCCCATATAGGTGTATCCATATAGATGGCCCATAT
>JAOVYV010000013.1:1225474-1248808 GCA_025674545.1 Hassar affinis | reverse complement strand
TTAGAGCGGTTAGTTTGTTAGAGGTGTTAGGAGTTAGGAGAGCAAGTGCTCTTTGAAGAGCTCAGTCTTCAGGAGTTATGCAGTGTGTAGGATTTCGAGGGACCTATTAGCAGAAGTGGAATAAAGTATTTGATAACTGTGTTTTATTAGCATATACTTAGCTGTAACTATGAATTTTTGTGTTTTCTTTAGCTTAGAATAAGCCTTGCATATCTACATGGGATTCAGTTGGTTGCAACTGGCAACCTCACCACTACGTGCCGCTAAATCCTACACACTGCACCATTAAGTATTTAGCTACATCTGTGTTGTCTTTCCGTTTTGCTCATCAACCTTACCTTTGGGTCATCGTCTTTACAAGATAGTTACAATGAAATCAAAATAGTAGTAACTTTATTTATTTGTAAAAATATTAGATTTTTGATAGTTGATATTTGTTTATTTGATTGAAATCATATGGAAAATGTTTGTAAGATACCTGTTATTACCCAGTTACCTTTACAATCATACCCTTTCCTTACTCTTATTTTTTCCTCATGCCTTACTTAAGGTACATACCCAATAATTAACAGACTGCCATTTAAAGTGCTACCAAAGTGTTTGCTTACACACCATGACTGATCAACTGGTCTTTCTTGTATTAATTTATAGATGCATGTGCTTGTTTTCCTTATTTCTTTTTAATTTTGTATATTTCTTTAATTAATGCCTTTAATATAAACACAAAATACTCTGTATCCACAAAAATATCCACAAACATTGTGTGTGTAATTAAAATATATTAGCTTTTACAGCGAACAGGGCAGCATAATCTATATACTGTATATAAATGGAGTAACTTATTTCAATTCATACAGTTAGTTTGCAAGTTGCTAAGAATTTGGGCTGTTGTATTGAGAGACCAAGTGAGATTCTTGCTGATGTGAACCAAGGAACGTCACAAAAATTTGAAGGTGTTACGCTTCTCCACCTCTGTCTCAGCTATGTGCAGTAATGTTTGCTGTTCTCTTCTCTTCTCTGAGTTAGCAATCATCCCCTTGGTTTTGCTGGTGTTTAAGGAGATACTGTTAGATAGTTAACACACCACCAGATGCACTAGATTCCTTATATACATTGTCATGTCACCCCCATGATCAGTCTAATGACTGTAGTATCATCTCCAAATCTGATAATGCTGGTGTTGTTCTCTGAATCAGGACAGTTGTATGTAAACAAAGTGCATCACATTGGACTTAATACAATCTGCCTGTCCAAATCGGAGCTGCAGTGAGTGGGAGAAAGTCTGAGGGTTTTCATTCAGCAACAATGGATTGGCTGTATTGAATGTTGCACAGTAGTCAATACATAGCATTCTTACATAGCTGTCCTTGCTTTCTAAATGAGAGAGGGCTGTGCAGTGCTGACAGCATTATCTGTAGACCTGTATTGGTGGTACACAACTGGAGAGAATCTAGAGTGTCCAGTATGTTTGGGGTTTTTTTGGAATATGGCCCAGGTCACTGTGCTCCTCTTTGGGAGGTACAAAGTGCTGGTTGTCCTGAAGCAGGTGGGTAGGGAAGCCAGAAAGTTTGGGCTTATTCTTCCCCTAAGCTTCAAAATTAAGCGTATAACAATACCAGTTAAAAACCGAGACAAAATTGAGGGACAAAATCAAAATCTTTAAGTGGTGGTGTAAAGGGGTCCTCCCACATAACATCATCAGTTCCTTTTAATTCTGGGTAACCTTTAGAAGTCCAACTCCCACACCACTCACCAGGTAAGAAGGATAGACATGATTTGTTTGATATGTGAATACAGTAGCCTAACTTAGTGTCAGTATGTGCAAATGGACATTCTCTACTCAAAATGCATTGCACACATATTAGAAAATGTCACTGGTAATGGGCTTATTCAATTTTTAAAGAACTCTGTCTGCTGTGACATTTAGAGGGATGGAAATTCGCACTGGATAGCCTATGGGCCACTTCAGGGATATAAATGCTCCATGCAGATCTATGATGTCTTAACTACCACTCGGATGATGAGAGAACAAGCTGCAATTTTAAATCAAAGAAAGAGCAAGATCATGACTGCCAGTATATACAGTATGAACAGCAATGATTTGACTTGCTGCCTAGCCAATTATGTTAGCTAGTGGACTCAATGCTAGTCTAACCTGAGATTAGCAAAACCTAGCAAACCTTAGCTCAGCATGCTTTTAAATGGTGTTAATGCCTTCTGGGGAGGAAAAGGAGACATCTCATTTATACGAGTCTTTACACCAGCATATTGAAAGGGCCAGGGGTGATCATTGTCTTGTTTCATAGAGTAGGCCAGTGGATTATCCATGTTCAGCTGCACATGGATGTAGTGCTATCTACAATTTAAAGTATGAGGATGTCGTCACAGATGAAGAATTGCCATGATTCTTGATCATTTTTTCTACATTGAAAGCTCTTGATGTTTTAAACGATTAGATGATAAATTCAGCCCATTCAGTTGACAGCATACTGTAGTATCTGAGCTTCGAGTCCTTTAGATTTATGAGAGGGTCTTTAGGCTCTCTGGTTTAGATGGAGCTTTTCTGTTTTTCTAAGTTTGAGGCCTCTCTGGTGGCTAAGTAAAATCTTGTATGGTCATGGTTTCTTGAGTGCCTAAGGCCCCTGGTTTGTGTTTCCTGTGTTTGGGGCCTCTCGATTACTCAGATGTAAGCCCCATATGGTTATGAGTTTGAACATAGGAGAATATACATCGGGAACATTCCGTACAGTTTAGGTAATCTATTTGACCAGACCAAATGGAGCCAAGTGTCCCTCTCTCAACCTATAAGAACCAAAGGTCCAGTCTGGATATTTCAGAGTCGTCAGATCTGGCTATAGGACACTCTCCAAGTGCTCCGGGGGCTTGTAAATGATATTTGTCTGATTCTGATACTTATTTGATATTTGTATTAATAAATTCCTTTATAAAGAAGAAGACGGTGTCAGCAGAGATTCTTTACCTCAACTTCTTTGCATCATCACTACAAAGAGATACCACAATACAGTCATTGGCTCGATGAGAGAAGAGAAAATATGTAACAAGTACTTTGAATGTCTAAATAAAAAAGGTAAGGAGTAAATAGAATGTTTTTTTCTTATAAATGTAAAGTCAAATTTCAATAACTCTGAAGTACAAATACACCAAAATAATACTTACCTATAATAAATAAGTTAAATCATCAGGTAAATGTAACTAGTATTGTTCAATTGTCGAATATGAATGATGACTGCAGTGTCCATTGCCTACATCAGGAAACCAGACAGTTATTATGTAATCATGGTTCTATAATGACGAGTGAAGGACCACCGGGGTGCTTTGCTTAAGATCTAGTGTGATTTCTACTTGCTTGTTTTCTTACAAAGTATCAGTACTAATGAGCTCAGATGTGTAGCATAAAATGCCCCCACTATTATCCTGTAACCTTCTTGTCTATGTATAATTTTCTGCTCTATTTCCTTTCAGATACCCATGGTGGTTTCCTCTGGAACTAGTGGCAGCTGTGTATCAAAGAACCTTGACACCTTAACAGCACTCATTAATAGCATAAATATCACATTGAGACTAAGCATTTCTTAATGAGGATGCCCCTTAATGATAATCCCCAAAGCACATAAATAATCATTTTCACACTTCTACATAGTCCTTGGAAGCCCTCAGTGGAAGCTGAGTTGATCTCAACATATTCTCACTTGCAAGCTTAACAAGTTTATAGAGAGGTGGTACCATAAAGATATTTGGTAGGAATGCATAATTTGGATAAACCATGACATGTTTACCTTTCACACACAATGCATGCTGACTGATATAACATGAACATGCCTAGTTGTTGGGCCATAGTTAGGTCAGAGAAATAAAAGGTCAGAGAAGGTCAGAAACATTCTGCACCTTCAAGAAGGCTGTAATGCACTGGATAACAAAAAAAACATGAACCTGTCCTCTGTGTATCAGCCAATGCCATATATAACCATATATTATTATTCTGGGCAATATGATATCTGTCCTTCAGAAGATTACGCCCAGAGTAAAGAAAACTAAAAAAAATGAGATCTCCTTAACATCTCAGTCATTTCTCCAAAAGAACAATGAGATCAGATGGAAAGACTAATAAGACTTTGGCTTTTGGCTGCTCAAATATTTCTTCAATCTATCAATCATTTAACCTCTGAATATCGTTTGTCTTTTTCTATTTCTCCCGAGGAACTTTAGGAGAAAGAGCAAAGTTTATATCTAAATGAGACTTAAGTGAGAATCACAATTAAGCCTCCTGAGGAATCAAAGATCAACATTTGAGCACTAAAATGTTCCTCTGGGCATGACTGATTGTCAGCTGTGATATTTTGTATGTCTTGTTTTTTTTTTTTTTAAGCACTTTACAAGACTTTCTAATCATTGGGAAGAACTTCTAAGAAAAGGGGGGGGTTCTCATGGAAACTTAACATGAAAACATTCTAACTGTTCTGAGACAAACTAACAGAATTATAGCTCTATTGGATATGAACTTGTTTTAAATCATTTCCCTTGGGACTTGTGTTCAATACAATTGGCAAACATAGCAGACAGCTCTGGAACAACTGAATACCCAATTTGTCAGACGTCATTCTGGAGATTGAAGTTACTTTCTTTCATCTGCTTTGGGGATCATGTCTATAAATGGTAATAGCATGTATTTCAACAATTAATTATTTTGTATATTGAGTCATTCTGCCATGCTACACTTTAGTAGGGGAAAGTAGTGCATGTTACTAATTGGCTACTGACATTTTGGACACCTTGTACATGCCTTTATGCCTTTGTACACAATGTAAACTAAAAACTGAAAGATCTGCTTGAACAAATGGCATTTAATCTGAACTGAGCAAATTTAAATGAAACTAATTCTTCATATCTGCACTACTTCTGTCCCTCAGCCATTTCAGTTCAGGCGAGTGGGAAATTGTGAAAGTGTCAACTTGATTATATACACTCACCGAGCACTTTATTAGGAACAGCTGTACACTTACTCATTCATTCAATTACCTAATCAGGTGAAAGCGTGGCAGAAGTGCAATACATAAAATCATTCAGACACACGCCAGAAGCTTTGGGTAATGTTCAAGTCAACCATCAGAATGCGGAAACCTGATGTGATCACTGCTGATGCTGTTGACAGGTTAGTTTCAGCATTTCTATAACTGCTGATCTCACACACAACAGTCTGTAAAGTGTACTCAGAAAGGTTCAATGAAGAAAAAACATCCAGTGAGCAGCAGTTCTGTGGACAGAAAGAACTTGTTAATGAGAGAGATCAATGAAGAATGGTCAGGCTGGTTCAAGCTGACAGAAAGGCTACAGTAAGTCATATAATGACTCTGTACAATTGTGGTGGGCAGAAAAGCATCTCAGAATGCAGAAGATGTCAAACTCTGAGGTGGATGGCCTACCACAGCATATGATGATGTGAGGTTTAACTTCTGTCAGACAAGAACAGAAATCTGGAGATACAGTGGGCCAAAACTGTACAGCTGAAGACTGGATAAATGTAGCCCGGTCTGATGAATCTTGTTATCTGCTGAGACACACAGGTGTTAGGGTCAGAATTTGGCACCAACAGCATGAATCCATGGACCTGTCCTGCCTTGTGTCAACAGGCTAGGCTAGTGGAGGTGGTGCAATAATGTGGGGAATGTATTCCTGGCACACTTTTGGCCTGTTAATAGCAATCAATCACCACTTGAAAGCCACAGCCTATCTAAGTATTGTTGCTGATTGTGTGCATCCCTTCATAGCCACAATTTTCATGACAATGGGTTCATGACAATGGGTTCTCCGGTGGCCATCCCTGTCACTGGATCTGAATCCAGCAGAAAACCTTTGGGATGTTATAGAATGAGAGATTCACAGCATGAAACTGCATGTAATAGATCTGCAGGAATTGTGTGAAGCAATCATTCCAAAATGGAATCCATGCCATGAAGAATTGATGCTGTACTGAGCCCAAAGGGAGGCTTTACCCAGCATTATATTATAGTGTTCCTAATAAAGTGTAAAATGAAATATGTAAAATATAATGTGAATGTTTGATTAATATAAAAATTTAATCAAAGTCCTGTGAAGATGACGGTGGAGATACTGCAAGAACAAATCAATATAATTCAATTAGTTCCTTTAGGCAAGCACTGAAAATCACTACAGGGTGGAGGTCCCTGGGGAAGTAAAAAAAAATAAAATAAACAAATACCCGAATTTATACGTAGCTTGAACTGCGAACAGGAGCTAGAAAAAGCCAGCAGAAATCAGTAGGAAGGAAGAGTGTGTCTAGTGCTGATTCTGATAGCCAAGATCAATGAGACGATTGCGATTTCCACTCTAAGCGATTAAAAAATTCATTAAACTGCTACACGAGAGACTATTCCTCAGGCTTTTAAATGTACATCTAACAACGCTACACATTTGCAAAACATTCCTTTATTATAAATAAATCATTTTGTATAAAAAAAAAACCTGGCATGCGTCATTCATGGCACTTACAGTGTCAGCTTTAGTCCATTTAGTCAATACAAGACACATCTCATCTTGTTATGCAACGTAGAACAAGGATTGCACATCCACAAAAAATACATACAATAGGAATTACAACAAACATGGTCAGCTCTGGTAAATTCATATTCTTATCTTTTTAAGTTCACATTTCAAAAGTTTCAATGGAAATACCAGTTTCACATCTCTCTTTTTTTGACCTGTAGCATGTTTTCTTTTCATTTTAGTGGGATGCTTTTTTCATGTTTTAATATTTTTTTTGCCTTTTTTTTTGCTGTAAATGCAAGCCTGCATGTCTGTTTGTACCTTTTTCTTTGATGGTGTTTGTGCTTGTATGCTTGTGCATATGTGTGTGTGTGTGTGTGTGTGTGTGTGTGTGTGTGTGTGTGAGACAGTAGTGGTAGCACTAGATTGCAGAGTAGTACCCCCACTGGTGCAATGCAGTGGTCCCTTTCTCTCTTTGCTTTAAGTTTTATGCAGAATGACAGGAAAAGTCTCATGCTCAGTTGCCTGTCAGGATCACGTCTTGATTCGGTGAGGCTTCACCCCAACATCCTCTATGTAGTCAGTCCCGGATCAGATGGCGTGATTGGTATAGCTGACGTATGTCGTCTTGGTAGAGGGTGCTGTCAAACAGTGGAGAAACCTTTTATTACAAATGCATTTTTTTCTCTCATTTGCATAACTTGTCTTTGCTTGCTTTGATAAATCAATCAATCAATCAATAAAAAATAAATAGATGACCAGAAAGGCGAATGCAGTGCACTGTAACTGGCTCAGACAAACGCTTCAATGCTTACTGACAGCTTTTTATGTCAAAACTATCAAACTTGATAAAGTGTTTGAGGTGTACCTGCGGATTACATCCCGTAAATGAGCTGGAGTTGTTCAATTTAAGCCTTGCATTCATTTGCTATGTTCTGGCAGCCGCTGTTACTCACTATAGCGAATAAGAACACTTACTGTTGGTCTCCATGCTTTCGCAGAGCTCTGTCTTGACCTCTCCGTTGGGACGGTCACCTCCTTTCTGGGCGAGCTTCCCCGACATCGTAGCTGCAGTGACGATGGCCTTGAAGCTGCGCTTGTGCTTCGGCACATTCTGCTCCGGGTGGAAGATGATGATGTAGACCTTCGGCATGTAAAGCATCCCCAGTGATACTGAGGCGCTTAGGCTTAGAGAGATGGTGAGGGTGGTGGTTTGGATGTACATCTGAGAGAGACAGCAATGGGAAAAAGAGAACGACTTTAGGAAATTGGCAGAATATTGAACCAAATAGAATATAATAGCTAAAAGGAAATTTTTACATAGTTAGCCTCCATCTTATTCCGGTTTTCCCATAATTAAATTAAATTAAATTAAATTAAATTAAATTAAATTAAATTAAATTAAATTTTATTTTATTATTGCAATTATTATTTATTTTTTTATTTACTTTACTTCACTGTTGCTCTTAAAGTTGTCAGGTCATATTATTGTTTAACTGTTACAGAAATTGTTAAAAATTATGTAAAACAATTGTTAAAAGTAACCTCATCAAAACAAATTTTTCTCCCTAATTTAGGGAGAATTTTTTAGGTTTTTTAGGAGACCTAATTTAGGTCTCCAATTCCCACCCGTCAGTGCTTCCCCCCTTGTCACACGATAAACTGCCAGTCTGCGAGGGTGAAGCCATCGCGTGCTTCCTCCGATATACGTGACGCAAGCCACCGCCTCTGACATGGGGGGAGAACGTATGCTGCCCCTCCATCCCTGAGAGCACGGCCAATCTTGCTCTCTGAGCTTCCGGCTATGGCCAGCTATAGCATCACCCGGATTCGAACTATTACAAAATGCCTTTTGTAAAAGTTACTTTAATGCTATGTTGCCTGTTGAAGTGTATTGAACACATTCCCAAGGGAAATAATAAAAAAATAAGGCCTATTGATTGATTGATTGATTGATTATATGCTAACTAATCAGCTAGGATGAAGAAATTGGAACTAAAGTAGTGCCGTAGTGTGAGTAAAATGGGCTTTATTAGGTTGGGCGACAGGGCTGAACCTGAAACAGCTGCTGTGTTTGGAATAAGATAAACTTTACAGAAGTAAACTTGCTAGCTGAATTAGCTGAATTGGGATGGAATAACGTATATGTGTTGCTGGTGGATGTAAGAGTGGATAATCTAGCCTTCTCTCTATAAAAATGCAATTACAATGTGCAATTTCATGGTTTATTTCAGTACAAAGATGTGAACATGATTTCGTGTGTGTGTGTGTTGGCATGTCAGTTATCCAGGATGTGAGCTTACTGCTTACTTGCTGGGCGCATTGAGAGTTCATTGCTTTAGCTGCAGTGCTAATAGGATCTGACAGGTTATAGAACAAATTAGACAGCTTGCAGCCACACAGGGCCATCACTAGTGGGGTGAATGGCGATGAGGGACTTCAGAGTACAGCAGCACACCAGGTTTTTGGAAACACAGCTGGAGACATCTGTTTTAAAGCTTTCCCAGCAAATCATTTTCAATTTTCACTTCAATTTAATGAAACAAGTTGTAAAAGTGGTTGAATTGGTTATTACTGCTTTTTATCCACATATCCACTCAGACAAATTACTTAATGTCATTAGAAGTAATGGCAGTGTGATATAATGCTGATGAGTGCAGTTTACTTTCTCAGTCTCTTTCTCTCTCAGAGGGAAATAACTTTATTGCTGATGAATGATACGACACGATTTTCTCATACAACATTTAACTGTCCTTTATATTAAAGTTGGATAAATGACATTACAGACTGTCAATCTGCCAGGGAATATCTGCTGATTTTGCCAAGACCATCAACTATGTAGGAGAGAACAGGTTTCCATGACAGACACATTGGCCAGTTTGATAAATGAGGTAAAATTGTCGAGCCCATATTATCATTGTGTTTAATGTAGCCTAAGTTTTACAACCTGTTTTCTTTTTACAATTTGACCTTTGCATTGTGAAAACTCAATGATTGTGGACATTACAAATGTACTGCATTTACTGATGTGGCTGCTGCCATTTCTAGGAGGATGTAATCCACTTGAGCTTGAGCCAGAAGAGTCCACTATTTTAAACATCATATTCAGTCTGAAATCTTGATTGTCTCTTACAGTAGAAGAACTATTATTATTATTATTATTATTATTATTATTAACAAACGATATTAAACAATTTCTAGTCAAGGCAATAAATCTGGAAATTCAGAAGTCTTTTTTTCCCTATTTTTCCTTTCATGATGATTATGATTTGATCCAGAGATTCACATATACAGGATTCATCCTGTGTGCACATCATTTAAGACAAAAATCTAATTCAAATGCAAAAGATATATTCACAGTTGCATTTTCATTAGTAACATACAATGGGTGCCAAAATTAAAATGCAAATGCAGTCTGTTTGCCATTCCATTTTCACTATTTAAACATTATTAATAATCTCTCCTACAGAAATGCATTAGCAGTCCTGTTCAGATCTGCATTTTGAGTGTCTACAAGGTATATCTGGCAAATAAGCGTTATGGGAGAGACTATTCAGTGCAGGCTGCAGGTTTCTAATGTCTGACAAGATCATTCAATTCAATTCAATTTTATTTCTAAAGAACTTTTAACAAAGGACACTGCCCCACGGCAGCTTTACAAAGACATAAACTCCAGACATAACTTTTAATATTTCATATACATTTTATCCTTTATCTCTAATGAGCAAGCTGGGGGCGAAATGTTTGTAGTTAAAATAAATCTATTGTGTAGCTTCTCCAATGCTTTGCTCAGATACTCATAGAAAGTCCTATTAACTGACAAGCCATAAACACTCTATCTGCTCTATAGAAATATTTATCACCAGCTATCCCAGTCTCCTGATGGCCCAGCGCTCTTCCACCCACAACCAGTCAAACAACAGATGCAAACTAACACTGAAGAGTTTATTAATATTTGTTATCAATATTGCCCCTAGCTGGACATGGATCACATGAGAAACCAAGTTTTGAGTGGAATATACTCAATGTGGCTGACAGGAATTAGAATTTCCTCAACTAGTGTTCATATAATCTCTTCATTTGCTCCATAATGTCCTCATTTACTTCTAAATTCCAAATGGTCCCTTCCAAAATGTTTCATTGACAGACATGTATGCTGACACCTGCCCATGACACCCATATGTGGTTCTTCCCTAATATGTTGCCACAAAGTCTCAAGGAGACAACTGTATTTGCAGACAATTGCCTTTGTACGCTGTAGCATTACAATTGCACTCCAACAGAACTAGGAGGGCAGAGAAAAATATTTTACAAACATCAAGCTTTACATTAAAAAAAATCTTTCAGCAGATAATTTTGCTTCTTTGTATAACTATATGCTTAAAATGAGCAAAAATATCATATCTGCCAACAAAAAATTATTTCAAGCCAAAATATTATATCCGCTAAGATATAAGTCAGCCTAACTGATGATCAGTTTGGGGGCAGTCATGGTCTTGTGGTTAGGGTGTCTACCCCGTGATCAGAAGGTCCTGGGTTCGATTCCAGGACTTGGATAAAGTGCCCTTGAGCAAGGCACCTAACCCCCATTGGCTTCCTGGGCGCTGTGGCTAGGGCTGCCCACCACTCCAGGCATGTGTGTTCACTGCCCCCTAGTGTGTGTTCACTAGTGTGTTTCTCACTGCATGGATGGGTTAAATGCGGAGGTTCAATTTCACAGTGTGCAAGCACAAGTGACAAGATAAGGAAATAATAACTGAGCTCTCTGCACAGTGCTACCTGGACATACAGTAATTAGGTAGTAGTTAATGTCATCCCTGAATCTGTACACAATTTCTAATGAAAGCAACACACCTCCTTTTATAGACACAGACACATAACATTCTCAAAGGGTGAGCATTCATGTGTATCCACGTCACCAGCAGGGGATAACATCACAGAATGGTTTGTAACAGATAGTCAGCCATGCATCAGTCAAAACCCAGAGAGGGAAAGAAAGAGTGAGATAAAGAAAGAGACAGAGAAACATCTGTGTACTGTGTTAGTAATATCTACCGCATAAATCAACCCTTTTTTCTACTAAAGTGGAGAACTGGGCAGGACGACAAGGTACAGGAAAGAAAAGCACACTTCTGAGGGATGTTAGTATAGGTCTTGTGTCAGAGTGTGATTTAGATCTGAGCTGAACTGCCATTTGCAGGTGCTTTGACAATGCAGAGTAAAAGAGGTTGCCCTGGAGAGAGTTCAGGAGAGAGTTTGTTTCATCACAATCCACAGCTAGAGTTAGAGTTGGAGGTCAAATATAATTGACATTTGACATTGCTGAAAGGTGTCTGGGAGAGACATAGTTGCTTTGTCTGTTTGTGTGTGTGAGCATATCTTTCAGAGAGGCCACCCTGTCACCTTATATCATCACTCATCACCTTACATGCATATACATAGACCTACACACACACACACACACACACACACACACACACACACACACACACACACACACACACACACACACACAAACTCAAACACAAAACCAGAATTAACCAGTCTGCAACAGCCACTCTGTAGTACTGGAAAATTAATTATCGACTTCTCGGACTAAACCGGTTTTTGTAAAAAAGAGTACATAATTACCACAAACAACTGTGCATTTACTCTGTGGACCATCTTAAAAGAACATTCCATGCAAAAACACACCACTTATACACAGCCCTGTTAAAAAGTTTTTGGTGATGTTAAAAAATCAGATCAAGATAAATCATTTCAGATTTTTCAGCATGACAACGACCCAAAGCATACTGCCCCAGGAACAAAAGGATGGCTTAAACAGAAGATCAGTTTTGGAGAGGCCCAGCCAGAGCCCAGACCTGAATATAATTGAAAATCTGTGGGATGACCTGAAGAGGGCTATGCACAGGAGACAAACTCGCAATCTGACAGATTTGGAGACTGAATGATGTCATAAAATCAAAAGGTGCTTTGACAGAGTATTAGTTTAAGGGTGAGCATATTCAGGCACCCACATTACTGTAAGTTTTTTAACCCCCCCCCCCCACACACACACATTGATTCATCTTGGGCTGATGCGGTTGTTCAAGCATAACCAATGCAGAAATTCAGTGAACACTTTATGTATAAAGTCAGTCTTGGAGCCTTGTGCCTTATTTTCTGTGACTGCATTTGGCCTGTTCTGTATGCCAGATGGCTGCAGGGTTAATGTGTTTACATCTCAAAGTTTATAGAAATGTAAATCTGAGTTCATCTATAGCTAAATAAGCCTTTTCATCTGCCTTTTCATTTGCCTTGAGAGACTTTTCCTTGTCTGAGTAAGATTGCTGAGGGAATCTGATGGCTTGTCCTGATGTCACAGGGTGAGTGCTGGGTCAGGCTGGTGCCAGATGAAGTTTTATCATATTTAGATTCAAACCTGATGTTAGTGATAACATTTGTGAGGCAGAAGGTTTGCTTGGACAGTTGAGCACGAGGGGCAAGTTTTGCACCAAACAGACTTCTGGCTTTATTATCTGCTCTTCTGACAGCTGCTTTATTCTTGTGTGATGTCCACTCCTGTGAGGAACTCCGTATTAACTGCAATATTTTAACCAATCATATTTTGTTGAAAATAAATACACACAAAAAAAACATGAAATGGCATTTGACACTAATATTAAACCTGTAGTAAGCAAGTAAAATGTAACTATAAAGCACAAAAAGTCAGGTGAACAAAAGAACATGCAGACAAACTGAACTTATACACCTACAAATTATACTTACAATATGCATCTAAACCATTTTCATGGGCCATGGAATAACCATGTCCTAAACCAAAGAAGCAGGGTCACTTCTCTGTTTCAGTCACTGGGGAGTCACTGGGCCTAGTCACTCTGACTACTTTAATAGTCTAGAAGCAGAATATAAACCAAATACACTATATAGACATATGTTCAGACACACCTCATAATCAATGAATTCAGGTGTTTCATGTAGTCACATTGCCACAGGTGTATAAAATCTATTTAGCCATACAGTCTGCCTTTACACACATTTGTGAAAGAATGGGTCATTCTAAGGAGCTCACTGAATTTGACTGTGATGCTGTAATAGGATGCCATCATTGGAACAAGTCAGTTTGTGAAATTTCTTCTCTCCTAGTTATTCCATAACCAACTGAGTGTGGTTACTGAAATGTGGAAGTGTTTAGAACCACAGACATGAAGTGGCAGACCATGGAAAGTTACACAGCGGGGTTGATGAGTGCTGAGGTACGTCGTGCATAACAGTCACCAACGCACTTCTTTCTTGATAACTGCAGAGACCCAAACCTCCTCTGGCATTAACATCAGCACACAAACTGTGCACAGGATGCTTCATGGCATGACTTTCCTTGAACAAGCAGCTGCATGCAAGCCTTACATCACCAAGCACAATGCCAAGCTTAAAATGGAGTGGTATAAAGCATGCAGCCACTAGACTATGGAGCAGTTATGAATCATGCTTCTGTTTCTGGTAGTCTGATGGATGAGTCTGGGTTTGGCAAATGCCACGAGAACATTAAATGCCTAACTGCAGTTTGTGAAAAGTTTGGTGGAGGAGGGATAATGCTATGGGGTTGTTTTTACATTTACATTTATGGCATTTGGCAGACACCCTTATCCAGAGTGACTTACATTTATCTCATTTATACACCTGAGCAGTTGAGGGTTAAGGGACTTGCTCAAGGACCCCTTGTCCTATATCAGTGTCTGACCTCACAAATGCTCTTCTGGATGAATGGGCATAATTTCCCACAGACACACTGCAAAATCTTGTTGAAAGCCTTCTCAGAATAGAGGTGTTTTAGCTGAAAAGGGGGGTAAGTCCATATTAATGCCTATGGTTTTAGACTGGAATGCCATAAAATCTCCTGTAGACATAAAGTGCAGTAGTCCGAATAGTTCTGTCTATATAGTGTATATCTACAAAAAAAACAGTTATAATCAAACCTAAAATGAACTAGAAGGCAATGACTGGAAGCTAAACCCAGGTTAATTATAATCCCTCTTCTCTGCACCTAAAAGTAGCCGATCTTCAGAACTTTGAATTACTTGCAGTTATGCAGTTAATAGATGTCTACAGTTTAACTGGATGACTACCTTTAAAAATTGCATTGATGCAGTACTCAAAAAGCTTTTAGTCAAAAATTACCCCAAGGTTAATACTTTAATTTTTATTTACATCTAATAGTTCATTTGAGGACAAGAGGACTTCTATTTTGTTTTAATTTGATTGAAGAAAATGACTTGCCTGACTATTTAAACACCCACTTTATATTCACTGAGCATCTTTGTGGCACTAGCCATCTGTTTTCAGAGGAAGTTACAGCTGCAAGTCACTGGTGTAGAAATGAAATTTAAACATTTAATATAGTATATACTATAGTTCTCCTAACATGAAATCATTTAATTAATAATAATAATATCACAGTCATTATAACAAGCAGAATTCCCACAGCCAAGCTCCAGTATCTAGTAGAAATCCTTACAGCAAAGAGGGAATAAATCTGGAATGGGATGTTCAACAGATTACTATTATAAGAATATGATAAACTCATTTCTACACGACTAATTCCAAATATAACATAGTCTTGTTCTCTTGTCAGCAGATCATTTTTGAAGCATGTATTTCTAGAAAGAAGAACTTTGTGCTAGGATTAGAAATACAAGATACATTTTGCCCATACTCAAGTTAATCTTACTTGATGTCATTTTTTCAGTGTACCTGTCTAATAAACAACAGCCACATGCTTTTTAACATTTCTGACTGCCACCTTTGTGTGCATGATGAACAATATTTTTCACTGGAGCAGAGGGAAAAGGTTCTATTCATTTATCTTAAGGTTATGAACTGGTCATATATAACCCAGGATGATATAAAGAGAAGAACATACTTCAACATTTCCAAAAATGAGTCATGCTGAGCACTCATGTCCTGATCCAGGACTTCCCTTGTGCTGTCATTAAAATACTGGCATGCTCTTCTGCTCCTGCTAATTAGCTTGAAATGTCAGTAGAAAGAGAACTATGACTCTAAATAGTTCAATCTGTCTTCAAAAACAAAATCCTCGGGCTTTAAGGAAGTCATTCAAACAGCATCTGGTAGTTTATGTCCCTCTTGCACTTATATCGCCTTTATAAGTCAAAGACCCAGGCTTAATGGAGAATGAAGAGCATAGGCCGGTGTCTGAGGTGCATTCCCACTGCTCTTTAATGCCCGCTCACCCATACTAAAAGTCTGAGTGTAGCAGCACACATACTGTACATGCAAGAGCACACAACTGGCACAAAATCTATCAGCCACAGATCCTCAGAAGCCCATAAGCATCTGCTGGCAATCTGATTGGCCACTTCCATGTATACACACTGCCATATGCCAGGTTCTAACAGGAAGATAGAATAATGCACTCTGTAAGACAGCATGCTTATGAATTCCAGACAGTCACTGAACTGAAAGAAGTTCACAAAATCTCTAAAACGCTATTAAGGAGTGAATAGTGCATGTTGGGGATGCCACCCTGAGGTGCACTATTTTTATGTAGCCAGATGGTCTGGAGTGTTTTATTCCCCTTATAACACAGAAACTTACAAATGATTACAATGTTTATTAATGAATGATAAGTCAGGCATTTTAATGTTGCATGAGGCTGAATGCACATGTATTCATTGAAGCAAAAGAAGCAGAATATGTAGTAGTAGTAGTAGTAGTAGTAGTAGTAGTGGGTGGTGGACTAGTGACCAGAAGGTTGTGAGCTCAAATCCCACCATTGGCCACTGTTGGGCCCCTGAGCAAGGCCCTTAACCCTCAACTGTTCAGTTATGTAAAGGAGATAAATGTAAGCCGCTCTGGATAAAGGCGTCTGCCAAAAGCCATAAATGTAAATGTAATAGTAATAGTACTTATTGGTATTAACAATTTTTGTCTCAAATCTGAACTTGTGGCTCCAATTTTCTCACTAATTCCTTACTGGATTAAAAACACACCCCAACCTCAAGTTATAATAAATGTAATGTTTATTAACTAACTCTTAATGACTGAGTGGTTGATGTGATATGAGCTAATTTGATAAGAGATCTACAATAGTTAATTACCCTAGACTGAAGAAAAGGACAGATAACCAAAACCAGCACCAATTCTAAGCATATGAATAGAAGGAGGTTGCCTTACTTGTTCTCCAGAACAGTGCTGAGCCAATTGGCCCATTGGCTAAGCAAACTGCCACTGGTTCAGTCTGAGGAGATAAGAGAACTTTGCCCATTCTCATTGCTTTACATAAAAGGTGGAGCATACCATAGTGTCTCTTCGATGTTGTGCTTGTATTGATGCAGGCTTGATTTCTGTCCATGATCTTTGATTATATATGCAGAAAACTGAATAATTAAAAATTCTGGCAAGACAAAATTGACTTCAGTATTCTTCACAGACTTCTATGGCAGAACTTATTAAAGAAAAATGGGTAGGATGACATACTCAGAGGTAGAGTTAGTAAACAAAATGACCAAACAATGAACAAAAAATGTACTCAGTGGATGCTTAATGATGAATATTCTTGAATAACAAAGAACAAAACGGCAGTTTAAAAATGGTCCCTTCACCAGGGACCAGGCTCCAGTTATAAAGTTTTTGGAGGTGACATTTTTCTTGATTTTCTTGAGGTCTTGATTTCTTCTCTTGGTTTCTTCCTTTTCTTTCTCCGTACTGACATGTGTGTTTGATCAGTTTTAAGGTGCCCCACTAATGGGGTGGAATTTTTTTCTTACTTCAGTCTGGTCTGAAGGAAGATTATTGAATTATTCTATCAAGTCACCAAATGCAATCTTCATTAATCGCTAAAATCCATGAATAATTCTATCTAATAAAACATTTAAGTAGAAGAAAGTCTATAAACATGATACACCCAAATACAATCATCTATGCATAGCTACATGAACAGGAAACAAATTACTAGCACTGAAGAGGATTATCTGCAAATATGCAAATAAAAAAAAATTATGGTCAAAAGAACTCCAATGATTATTTAGGGGTTTATTAACGTCATTGAAACCTATACATTTCCTAGTTAAGCTGTGAATTGAATATAACATTGGAACTGATCACTAAAAAAGAAAATTTAGATAAAAAATAATGAAGTAGTAAATAATGAATCACTATCAGGGAGATCAGAGAGGTTATTGCATGAGGAAAAAGGATCATGTGAGTAAATTTGCAGGGTTTGCATGCAAGCATCAGGCTACAGCACTGTGTTAACACTTGATGGTGGGTGTATCTGACCGACTGGGGTGTCTAGCAAGCTGTCTACTGTGGAGGTAGTTAGCTTGCTAACATGCTGACTGGCTGACTAGTTGGCTGGCAGATGCCTAAAAAGTCACCTCAAATGTATTTCATGGTCACTGGTGTGCATTATCTATTTGTCTGTAATGTTTAAAAAAAATCTAATTAAAAAGGGCAAACAAATTAATTGTACGCTGTAGGCATTTCTGAAATAAATGTGATGAAATGTCTATAAATTCTGAGACATGTGTAATGTATGTTGTGGTTGTGGTTTCTCCTGCACAGTGCGCTGATCTCTCGTGCTCAGTGTTAGGATCTCTGAGCTCATTAGCGATCATAAACATTACTAAAGACTGAAAGGAACAACGGAGAAAGAAGAAGTTGTAGCTCTTTTGGGTCATTATATTTTTGAATGTTACATCAGTTTAATGAGCGACAGACATGTCAAAGGCGACGGATCCGCATAACACACACGCAAACTCGTATGCACTTTTAAAATGTATTATTATTAATGATATTATTATTTTTTTATTTCCTTTACTTGAACTTTGAAATTCTCATTGTAAACTATTGTTATATGGTTACTCTATCCCTGATAATTACTTATTCCTCTGGCAATTAATAAAAAAAAAATAACTGCGTAAACTGTTTCCCATTGTGGGGGGCGGGGCTCTGAGGTAAAATCGAATCAGCCAACGATATAATAGCAGCAGCACAAAAGAATTTCCGGTGATGTGATATACCCATGTTCCCTCGCTCCCTACACACTGTGCAGACATCAATCATCTTTAATATTTCACTTTTATCAAGCAAATTGTAGTGAAATAATGAGGCAACATTCAACATTTTTCTTAAAATAGACCTGTAATAAACGGCAGCAACATTTTCATCTGCCCTACGATGCCAACCTGCATGTACAGTGCAAATCAAAATGTGCGTTAAAACCGTTTTAACCGATTAATTGCGATTAATAACTGTAATGGCTCGACAGCTCTATTTTTTTTAACAGTTGAGAGCTCTCTTGGAACATCTGTATAAACGTGATTCAATTGGCTGGTGCCTCTGCTGGAATACTTGCATACACCTGATTTGATTTGCCTGAGCTGCCACTTGAAAAGTTGAACTTTTCTCAGCTTTTTACTGCAATGCAAGCAAAAAGCAGCATTCCATTCTGGCGATGCATTATGTCACCTCATTAAAATTGAATGAGAAGCTCCTCTGCTGAAGCCTCCAATGCATATGTTTGACGGCAGGTTAATTATGATTTAATGATGTGGAAAAAGTTTGTTTCTCACTTACGTTATAGCCACAGTAAACCATCAAGTCATTCACTTCCCAGTCTCTTTCTCTCATGCTCTCAGAAAACAGGAAGCAGAAGCTTACCATCTACTTTAATAGGAACACCTGTACACCTGTTCATTTATGTATCCAAACGTTCAATCGTGTAACAGCAGCACAATGCATAACATCATGCGTCAAGATGTAGGTAAAGATTTCAGGATGTGGGACAAGTCTGATCTCTGTGGTGTGGTTGTTGGTGCCCCATGGTCTGGGTTGAATATTTCAGAAACTGCTGATTTTCACACACAGCAGTTTACACAGAATGGTGCATAAAACAAAAATCATCCTGTGAATAGAGGGTTGAAACACCTTGTTGATAAGCACACAAATGTAAAATAATTATATAAAATACAATGTGTTACAATATGTTACAGTCAGAACTACTGTCTACTGACAGAACTACAAGATAAAGCAGAAGTTCTGACCAATCAGTTTTATGGATTGAGCCGTGCTGGTATAAACTAGATAACTTTGCATGTTTGCCCATAAGCTATGGGATAAAAGTCTGTGCATGGTCATCTGTCAGTCATATTTCCTTGTTATCTCTGTTGTGCCACAATATCATTGTTGATTTTATTTTATATAGGCAATTTTTTAATGTCAAGTTTTATTAAGGGTGACCTTAACAAGCCATAAAAAATAAAGAAACACAATTATTGAACTTGGCTTCTATGTTGTTGATTTACAGTTTTTGACTTTTAGAAAGGTTTTTTTATTGAATCAGCTGTGTATCAGGCAAACTAGTTGTTAAAGCAACTGGAAATCAAATTGAAATCATAATGCCTGTTGAGCCTGCATAACCCAGAAACAGAAGTTATTAATGAGAATAAAATGCAGGAATAAACAACACTCCGGTAAGTTTCTCACTTTTCCAAGTGAATGTGTGACTATGAGGTGGAGGTATTCGAGAGCTTGTTTATAATGGCAGTGTAAACTGGAGCGTCAAGTGCTCCATTTGCAATACAACTAGTGCATGTGAATGGAGTCTATATATAGGGAACTGGAATGAGGAACAGGTGTGGGAATTAGTAGGAAGGTGAGTGGGAGTGTTGCAAAGTCCAGATCGAGTGGAAAGGGATTCTGATACTGCAGCAACTCCTGCTGGATCTGGAATTGACAAAATGCCATATATATTACCTAAATGCACGGATATAAATTAATGTTAAAGAGTGATGAAACCTTACTTCATTTTTGTAGCTGAAGAATGGTTGTTCCTAATAAATGGGCTCATTAAATTGGGCAAGAAGTTGCTGTTATGTATCCTGACACTCTGTTACATGCTGAAGATATTATGAACCATCTGTCTCAGTGAAGAAAGAAGAAAATGTGTCCAGCTGTTCTTCAAAGTGCACATTTCATGTGACCACGGAGCAATTATGCTACTGATTCAGCTGAGAAAAGAGCTGGTGCAGCATGGAGCAGAGCAGACCTGATCATTAGTAGGGTGCAGCTAACAGGTGTTGAACCTCAGCACTGACACACACACACACAGTGGATGGATATGTTGCACCCAACTATTTTGCAGCCATAGGTGGGAGCAGACTAGGGGAACTGCTTTTTAAAATGGAAATATCCATTTTAATTATGTTTATTTAAAGGTGTTAGTGCAACTGGGGAAACTTGGCATCATCATCCATTGCTGTAATCTATCTTAATCCTTCAAACTGTAAAACTAAAAACACCCCAATGGGGAACAAGTGATACTCTAGCTAGTGGCAATTGATATGCATTAATGTAATTATATATTATATATATAATATAATTAATATAACACAATATAATGTAGAAATACGTATAGAACAGAGAACTGTACACTCACTGGGCACTTCATTAGGTACATCTGTTCAACTGCTCTGTAAAGCAAATATCTAATCAGACAATCACATGGTAGCAAACAAATACAGAGATGACTCAAGAGTTCTGGAACCAAGATTAACCTCTACCAAAGTGATGGAAAGGTCAAAGTCTGGAGAAAGACGGGATCTTTTCATGATCCAAAACATACAAGCTCATTGGTCAGCCACAGTGGAGGCAGTGTTATGGCTTGGACGGCTGCTTCTGAAACAGACTCGCTAATCTTTATGGCTGATGGAACTCATGATGGTAGGAGCAGAATGAATTTAGAAGTCTACAGAAATATTCTGTCTGCCGGTTTACAGAATGCATCTAATCTAATCACGAAGAACTTCATGCGGCAAGGCAATGACCCACTGCTAACACAATCACTGAAAGAAGCTGCAGTATAAGCCTGAGAAAGCATCACAAAAGAAGAATGCAATACTTTGCTGATGTCAGTGGGTCCACTTTCTGTTAAAACTAGTCATCCCATTTATGTGGTAGCTATAAGCCAAGGTGGTGCAAACAGCAGAAATGATATGACTGAATTGTTAGAACATGATGCCCTTACAAATAATAGAACAAATAATAGACTTAATAATAATAGTAATGGACTTATAGATGCAGACATGGAATAAACAGTGGAAGAAATGATATTAAAAACTCACCCTCTCTGCTGACTGTGCTGTGCCGAAGAAGATGGGTATAAACGCTAACCAAATGATACAGGTGGTGTACATTGTAAATCCAATAGGCTTGGCCTCATTGAAGGTTTCTGGCACCCCACGGGTCTTGATGGCATAAACAGTGCATGTGACCATTAGGAGGATGCTGTAGCCCAATGAGCAAATGAGAGAAAGGTCTGAAATGTCACACTTGAGTACACCGCGTGCCTTTTCTGGGTCAGCAGTGCGCTGCTCACCGTAGTCCACCACTGTATGAGGTGGGTCAACAGCAAACCACACAAACACGCCAAACAGCTGCACAGAGATTAGACTGAAAGTGATCGCCAGCTGTGAGGCAGGACTGATGAAGCGTGGAGCTGTGACAGATTTTTTACCCTGTTCAAAGATCCGGTGGATCCGGTTAGTCTTGGTAAGCAGTGCTGCATGACTGAAGCACATGCCCAGGCCCAGGAATATGCGTCGCAGAGAACAGACGGCAACGGTTGGTGTAGCAATCATCAGGAATGTGATAGCATAGCACAAGAAGATGCCCGTCAATAGCACATAGCTCATCTCACGGCCCGATGCACGCACAATGGGTGTATCGTTGTGGCGTATGAATGTGAGGACAACAAAACTGGTGGCCAAGATGCCCAGCACTGAGATGAAGACAGGCACAGATGCCCAGGGTGAGTACCACTCCAACTTAATGATGGGAATAGGTTGGCAACCAGTACGGTTGCGGTTGGGTCTCTGTTCATATGGGCACATCTCACAGCTGAACTCGCTTGCCTGGTAGTGGTAGCCCTCGCAGCGCTCACAGTGCCAACAACACGGGACACCCTTTACAGTCTTCTTCCTTTCCCCCATCCGGCATGGCACGCTGCACACCGACACCGGTAGCATGGGGTCACCCGTCCTCCAGCGCATGGCATCCACCTGAATAACAAATAACATATAAATACAAAACAACAAAACAATTGTGTGGTAAAGCTGGAAAGACATTTATAAGTAAATTTAGTAAATTTAAATTTAAACTTTCTTGGTTCTCACCAATAACCTAATTATAATGTAGCCTTTCACCTTCAGAATTCAGTACCATCCGCTTTCAGTACCACATATTTGGGCCACTTTTGCCTGCTATAGCCACAGTGGGGTACTGCTTTTTAATCTCATTCTTCCAAAGTCAAATAAATCCATACATCACATTCACATTTCTTTACTCACGTCTAAGTGCAGCTTATTTGTCCAGCTCCCAATCACTTTATACTCTGCCAATGAGCTCTTGCTGATTTGATACTGGAAGATGTCATAGCGTCCAGGCGCATCACCATTTTGATTGAAGGAAACTGGAGTCCCTGCACTTCCTGGAAAACAGCACAGAATAAAATCATCATATTAAATGTGAAACCTTCTCTGCTGTTGTTTGGAGTTCTGACTGCCAGAATACCACCGTCAGCAGTTATGAACCAGGCCCTCAGTTCTAGTCCAGCAGTGTTTTGGTGAAATACAGGGGTTAGACAATGAAACTGAAACACCTGTCATTTTAGACCACAATAATTTAATAGTATGGTGTAGGGCCTCCTTTTGCAGCCAATACAGCATCAGTTCATCTTGGGAATGACATCTACAAGTCCTGCACAGTGGTCAGAGGGATTTTAAGCCATTC
>JAOVYV010000013.1:1164616-1175601 GCA_025674545.1 Hassar affinis | reverse complement strand
CCACCAGCATCACGTAGTGACCTGGCCACTATCCTGCAAGAAGAATGGCTTAAAATCCCTCTGACCACTGTGCAGGAGGCCCTACACCATACTAATAAATTATTGTGGTCTAACATGACAGGTGTTTCAGTTTTATTGTCTAACCCCTGTAGATAGAGTGGGGAAAAAAGTATTTAGTCAGGCAATTGTGCAAGTTCTCCCACTTAAAAAGATAAGAGAGGTGTGTAATCGACATTATAGGTAGACCTCAACCAAGAGAGACAAAATCACATTGTCTGATTTTTAAAGAATTAATAAAATCAGACATCATATAGATAGATAGATAGATAGATAGATAGATAGATAGATAGATACTCTCCAGCTCTTCTGGAGACTTTCACAGTCATGCTTACTTCTCTTTTTTTGCAGCCTTCATCGTGTTTTAAGTCTGAAAATTGTCCCGTTATGTAATGTGTTGCTGTGGTTACTGACTTACAAACATTTTTCTTGGAAAAGTAATGTTTGGAATTTTTTTTTGTACCTACTGAATAATGCAGAACTCAATAAAAACATCAATTAAAAGAAGTTGGCGGGGTGCCTAAAACTTCTGTACAGTGCTGTATATACATCATATACATGTGTAAAAGGTTTGTGGACCCGTGAGCTTTACGGCTACACGCCCTTATTCAATATCTTCTAGGAAGGCTTTCAATTAGAGTTTGGTGCGTGGCTGTTGGGGGGGGGGGTCATTCACACATTCTACAAGATATTAGTGAGGTCAGGTGCTGGTGTTGGGATGATGATGAGGCTCCAGTTCCAGTTCCAGTTTATCCCAAAGGTGTTGAGTGGGGTTGAGAGGTCAGGGCTGTTTGCCGTATGACTTTAAACTCACACTGGTTTATACAAAAATTATCCTCTATATTAAATTATATGAACTTTGCACCAACTTGTCTTGTCCAACGTAGCGTGGTAATTCAATAATTCAATTATCCCTCTTCTTTTTAACACTGGGGAGATCAGCACTTGCTCTAGTAATCCATAATGATTTGATTATCAGGGCTTTATGAATTACAAATAGTTTCCCTCCCAGTGTGCCAACTGGCCAAAGCTATAACTCATTTCTACTAGATGGATTTTGAGATATCATAATTAAAACCCAATTACAATTCTTCATTTAGCTTTAATCCAGGCTTGTCCTTCTCATATCGATCAGCTGTCACTAGTGCTGGAAGAGGAGTATCAACCTGGCACTTTTTAGTCAGAACGGAAATAAGTATGAGGTTCCGCTGATGTTCAGAACGACCAGAAGTGAGTAGCGTAAACATTTCCTTGCCACGTCAGACACATTTATTCCTCTCACATTATTGCTTGTGTGTAAATGCATGTTTAAGGATCCTAGTGACACATCCCCCAGGAGCACCATTACAACAAGCTATTCTGTCAAATAGCAGCTAAACTAGGGTTTAAGCAGAGGACTGTGAGGAGGCTTGGTGGAGGAGAAACAATATTTTCTGACATGGTGCAGGAGCCCTGCTGTTCGTCACCTAGAACCACTTCAAAAATGTCCTGCTAAGTTCACCTGATGGGGTTTCCCGACCTTATTACAAAGGGCAGATAAACACTCTCTGAAAGGGGAAGTGAATAGAACATAGTAGAATCCAATAAATCAGTAGGATTAATATTTTATTATTAGCCATTAATCTTTAATGTAGATTGAGCAAGTCATGCGGACTGGAATTTTTCTTAATTGGTTCATTTTTTTGTCTTTTTCTCCCACGAGAAAATGGTTTAGACACCCAATGTGGGAGATTTACTAGCACACACACACACACACACACACACACACACACGGGGAGTCTGTTTATTCAACACTTCGATCCATCCACATGCACACAAACCCAAAATGTCACGATCCAATGTGAATCCTCCTACTCACACACTGTGTGGCACACGGCGCTTATTCACCACCATATGCTAACGTTAGACATTGCAATACTGGTTTTTGAGAACAGCAGTGTGTGCAAATAAATCCCATGAAGCACACAAAAACCATTTGACACAGAGCCTCCTGCTGCACTACACCAAGGCCAAAGCAGGTTGCATAAGCCTTTCCTGAGTCAACAGCACACTGCAGTGGTACAATAGCACTTCAAGCTAGCCGAGAACATAATTTGTGTTTGCTGTAAAAGCTAGCCATTACCGGCACCTTAAAGTCCCTATAGCTTATTTAATATTCTGACCTATTCAAAAACAAGGAAATGAAGGTCTCTAAGAAGGAATGAAGGAAGGGTTTAAACGTCTGGGCTTTAGATGCTTTTGCCTACATCAGCATATGCTAAACAGGTGAGGTCCGGTTTGTCTAACCAAGGTGGCACTGTTGAGGACGGTGTGACCTACACCCCAGCCAGCAACTCCATCAATAACCACTGATCAATCTTTCCGGATTACTCCAGGGATTCTGAAGTGGACTATCAGGTGAAAGACAGAAGATGGCTAGACATTAGTCAGGATGGTCAGGGGGTTCTTAGATTAGTTCAGACCAGATTGAATATCATAGTCCTGTTCTGCCTCCGAGTAGCAAACCTTTCATTTTCTGCTTTGTCTCAGACACCAGATTTCTTTTCTCGGAATGATGCATTTATCTGAAAGTGACTCAGGAGAATTTGTTCTGCCTGTAGGTCTCAGCACACTTTCTCTCATCTCTCCTGTGTTTATGAAAGTCACCCTGTTCCAATATTGCTCAATCAAAAAAAAAACCTTACCCCACTGGGATTGGTTAATGCACCTAGTAGCATTATATTGCTTTTCACAAATCTGTCCTTATTTGTTTGTTTGTTTGTTTGTTTGTTTGTTTGTTTATTCCTCCACCTGACTTGGTGCTTCTCTTTCTTAAGTCCCTTGCAGCATGGGCTTTTGTTCTTATTGAAATATGCTTATTATCATTAATATGCTTATCTATTTCAAATACCGCCTTTTCCCAATGCATGTCGTATTTTGGTGCCGTTTGTAGATCATGCTCTGGTGAGACGGACAGTTAAAGAACAGAAAAGTGAGAAGTTTCAGAGCAAGCAACAGAATATGGGAGCTGCTAGGTGGCTTCATACGGTCAAGGTAAAAAAAAAGGCACCACATCATGAAGCAGGGCTCCAAGTGGACAGTGGAACTCCTAATAGAAATATAGAGTTATAGAAATGTAGAAGTTTACAGACATTCATCATGGACATGAATATCATAGTGATATTGGGTTGGTTTCTTTGCATGGTTCTTTTTCTGGGGCAGAATGCGTGTACAACATACATCTTAAACACAAAAAAGAAAAGGCGAGTGCACATGTTTTAATTTGGGGGGTTTTCTGAAATCAACACAGGGTCCAATTAAAGCACACTTTATGTTTGGTTAAATGTCCATTAGAAAGTTGCACCTTGATGCTTTTGGTTGCCATCATTTGGTTGCCATCTTCTTGGCAGACTTGGTAGACGTAATGAGACCAGCCTAATCCCCGTGACCCCCAAACTAAAATCTCCACCGTCTTCCAAGTTTATAGATCCTCTGTTCTTAACAAGGCCAGAACTGGACAACTCTCTGACTCTCTCTGACCATCTGGCCAAGCTCCTGGCTCCAGGACATCTATAACCAAGTATACTAAGTGACAGTAAGAACATTTACAGCCTACACTATCTCTCCCAAAGTGCTCTAGAACATTTGTCACCTGGACAGAACAGGATCACCCCTCTTGTTGCTTCGCCGTAAACTTTAGGCAGATCAAGTACACCTGTCATCCCCCAGAAGACTCCCAACACCTGGACTCTCCATATCCATGAATCTAAATCACATGTTTGATCTCAAAAGCACAACAGATATATTTATTCCAAACCTTGCATGAATGTGATAAAAGTTCACCGAATGTTAACAGAGGATGCTACTTTGTTTTTTGGTCATTTGACGTTTTTCTTTCGTAAGAAAGTAATGGATGTATGAACGTATCAAAGCAATATTAAAATAGAGTGGTGTGCAGCGTAATGCTGTTCAGTGTCCTGGTTAAGAGCCCCAATGGCCTGACGGTAGAAGCTCCTCCTCATCCTCTCTGTGTTTGCTTTCAGGGAGTGAAAGTGCAGAAAGCGCTGAGTTGTCGGTTCCTTTGGTATTTTCTCCCAGTTTTGATCCTAAACGGCAACTGAAACGTTTCGGAACCGTGCCAGGATAAACAGGCTCAACCCCATCGATTTTCCCCATCGCATGAATCCATAGTATTAACTCATAGTTTCGCTCTTCATCCATCACAGAAATTGACTCATGCTTCTAAACCTAACATCCACATGCTTTATCTTAGAGGTACCAAATTCTCATTTTCACAATTAACATATGGACTTCATTTCATCTACATATTGTTTCACTCATTTATAGTTTTGCGCTGTTTGCATGGCATCTGATTCCAGTGGAGATCCCTGACTGGTGTTGTGATCTTGTGATATCAGATGGTGGCTGGTTTAAATGTATTTTTTTTCTTTGTTCTTCAATTCATATAGAGGAAACAAATGATGCCCTGTTTCTTTACTGTAATGTAATTTATTCATAGGTATTCATACCAATAAAAGCTACATAGAGTTCAGTTAAATCTTTTGGTTGTCTGGCACAAATCCGACCCAACAATCCACATATTTTTTTTTACTATTTTTTACTGTGTTGAAATTGGGACTTTGAGAAGGCCATTCCAAAAACTTAACCTTACCCTGCATCATCCATTCTACAAGCAGTCCAAATTTTAACCATCTAGCTGATGGTTATGCTGAACAATTCTGAGTCTTCCTTCTTCGTTATTCCATCCACTGTGTGCAAGGTACCAGCAAAAGTGTGATGCTACGACCATCATGCTTAACAGTTGTACAGTCCCTGACAGAAGTTCTGTCGCTTATCCATGTTGTGGAAACAAAAGCTTATAACCTGACTTTAAATTCATCCACTGGTTTTAGAAATGACTCATATGAAAGCTGAAACCCTCCCAAATGAGGTTTAATTCACATAACTAAATTTGCTTCACTGCAGAAATATTGATCATTTAATGAACACAGAAAGGTCAGATTTTGGCAAGACAAAAGTTTTGTCGCCTTGTCATATAATGCACCCAATCCTAGTTTACAGCCGCACCTGTGCTCACTAATTGATCGGTTAATTAGTGGGTGTGTATAAAAAGAACCCCAGCACCCCAGACCTTCACTTGAACTGCAACTTGACATCTGACAACATGTCAAAAATCCACCCTGCGACCAAAGCCTTGATTATCAAGCGGCTGAAGATCAGATCCACTGCAGAGGTGGCTGGCACCTTTAATGTGTCTCAGTGTCAAGTCCAAAGAATTAAAAAAAGATTTGAAGAGACTGGAGATGTTTTTGGCAAGCCCAGGTCCGGCAGACCCCGCAAGACAACTGCTCGGGAGGAAAGTTTGTTGGTTAGAAAATCCAAAGCCAGCCCCTCTTCCACTGTAGCAGAGCTCCACCAGGCCTGGTCACCTCAAGTCCCTGTGCCAACTAGAACAGTATGTAGGATTCTGTCTCGAAATGGCCTCCATGGTCGAATCAGTGCCCAGAAGCCAGCACTAAACAATAGGCAATTAAAAAACCGTCTTGCCAAGGCCCACAGCCTGCTAAACGGATGGACGCTGGAAAAGTGGCAGAAGGTGGATTTCTCAGATGAATCTTCAGTTGGATTACACCACAGCCACTGCAAATACTGCAGGAGATCAACTGGAGCCCATATGGATCAGTTACGTTTGGTGGTGGAAAGATCATGGTCTGGGGTTAAACATTTGCTACCTCTTACATTCCCAATCATAAAAGGGGTCAAATTTTGCAGCAGGATGGTGCTCCATCTCATACATCCATCTCTACATCAAAGTTCCTCAAGGCAAAGAAGATCAAGTTGCTCCAGGAATGGCCAGCCCAGTCACCAGACATGAACATCATTGAGCATGTTTTGGGTAGGATGAAAAAGGAAGCTTGGAAGACACAACCAAAGAATCTTGATGAACTCTGGGAGGCATGTAAGACTGCATTCTTTGCTATACCTCACCTTTACTACTTCAAACACACTTCATCGCAAAACCCCTTGAATCAACAACAGTTTAACAAAATAGTTTAAAACTAGTGATTCAGTGACGTTATTTACAGCAGGTATGGAGGCCTGTCTTTATCTGCAAATATACAAACAGCATATTTATTATAAATGTCAAACAGCAATAAAAAGCTAGGTAAGCAAGGCATAGGCAAAGAAATCATAGATATTAAACGAGAGCTTCAATGGTATAAAATTATTTTAAGTCATGAGTTTCATTTGCATTTTATTTTACATAATATTTAGGATTGTCAATTTAATGTTATGGTATTCATTTACCATTATTATTATTATTATTATTATTATTATTATTATTATTATTTCACCAAAAATTTTATGAGAAAAAAAGCTGCAATATTCTGCAGATAAAGCTGTAATATTTCGAGCAGGGAGTTTATTAGCAAAGTGCCCGTGTGGCTGCAAGATTTCATTCCAACAATATCTGCCCTGAAATTTCATGGAAAAAAATCATGAAAAAAAATACAGGAATATCCAGGGACATCCACGTCTGCACAGAACGAACCTACACCCAAAATGTTTACTTTGATGAAAAACTAACAAAGCTAACTTACTTATTTTCTCTTTAAAGCCACAGCACCAGTGTGTTTTGTTTCACCTCGACTCCAGGGAGAATTTCCTCCTTCTCGCTTCTCCTCATAAATCATTCATTCTTTCACACACAAAGGTTAATGTTCTTGCTGTGCATGAGCTTCCCTCCTTTCGGAACAGTTCTCCATGAACACTGTATTTTTCTTCCACTGTTTCAATTGTCTGAATGCAGCCAGCAGAAATCTAGCAGACCTTTAAAGTAATCGAGTCCCTACTAATCTTCTTATACCCTACAACTGTTCCAGGGTTTCCCATATTCCCTGCTTCTAGATTTCTGCCCACATGAATAGAGTCATATCTGGCTGCTGTTAGCTGGGTGCTAATAATACCTGTTGATATACTGTATACGCAGATGATATGTGATAAGGTAAAAACAAGAGACCGTGTAATAGTTGAAAGGTGACCTCCAGGTGCAATGGTGGCATAATAAGGTCAGATGATATATATTTTTTTTCGGCTTTGGGCTGGTGAACACAGGATTCCTCCTGCTTGAGTGCTGTCTAAGATCCTTATGTGTACTGGCACACAAATCAATAGACCCACAGGAGGCAGCCAAGTGGAGCTTCTGTAAAATCCCTCAGACAGACCTGAACATGGGAAACGGATGCATAATTCTGATTGTGTTTGCACTATGAAGCATACAGATAAGAAAGTGTCAGCCAGAGCTCAAGGCAGCACTGATGATTGTATGGCAATATTCAGTTTGACAAATTTTAGCTTTAGTCATAGTTATTCATTCATTCATTCATTCTTTATGCAAGTTGCTTATCCTACTGCTGGGTGGAGAGGGTGCTGGAGCCAGCACTCACTGGGTGAAAGGCAAGGAAGCACCCTGGACAGGTCACTAGTCTTTTGTTGCCCCTGTCCCAACTGTTTTGGAACGTGTTGCAGGCATCAAATTGAAAATGAGTGAATATTTACAAAAAAACAATAATGCTTATCTGTTTGAACATTAAATATCTTGTCTTTGTAGTGTATTCGATTGAATATGGTTTGAGTGTTTACACAACATCATTGGAATTGTGGTTGTAAATAATGATGAATTTATTTATTAAAGGATAAATGCTACTCAGCCCTACCTGGTCCTTTGTGAAAAAGTAATTGCCTCCTTATAGCTACTAAATCAACCAGGTATCCAAATGGTATCCAATCCACTTGACTATTGGGTTCAATGTCACTCCCTACAGCCAGACATGATTAGTGCCATGATTAGTGTCAGACCTGCTGAATCTAAACATCACTTCAATAGAACCTGTCTGCAGTGTGAAGGAGGATAGGAGGTCTCAAAAAGCAGCACATGATGCCACGTTCTAAAGAGATTTGAATACTGATGTAAAGTCATTGAAATCTACCAGTTGGGAAGGTGTTACAAAGGCTCTGGGACCACAGAGAACCACAGTGGGAGCCATTATCCACACATGGAGAACCTTCCCAGGAGTGACCAGCCTACCAAAATCTCACCAAGAGTACAGAGACTCATCCAGGAGATCACAAAAGAACCCAGATGAACATCTAAAGTACTGTCAGATTCACCTCCTTCAGTTAAGATCAGCATATACAATTCCACAATAAGAAAGACAAAGGGCAAATATGGCATCCATGGAAGAGTTACAAGGCACGAAACACTGCTGATCAAAAAGAACATAAAGGATGTGGCTCAAAACCTAGTGAGCTGCCTTGCTGCCCAATGCCTAGTCATCTGCTTAAGCAGAGAGGATTTTAACTGCCATAGAGCCTTAGAAGGCAGATTACTGATTGAGATACTCTATTTAGATAGTGGTGGCTTAATCAGTTGTCCCCGCCCACTGCCGAAGCTTTACCTCATGTGTTATATATTTTTTATATATATTTTATATATGTTATATATTTTATATTTAATATTAATTATATTTGCTCTGGAGTAACAGCAAATCATACAAAATGCCATCTGCGTGTTGATCATTTTGATGTATATATTAACGATCACGTTTAAGTATTGTTCTGTTTCTGTAGTACTATTTAAAAATAAATGAAAATGACTTTCATGAAAGAGAATGTCAAACAAATGGAAGAAAGCTGACCTCAGTACAGGACTGTACAGTTTATGAGCTTACATTTATTAAATATACAATATGAAGCACAGGGGCATGGTTCAGTTTAAACCAGAGGACTACCTTAGATTCAGTGATCTGAAGAGAATGCATCATTTCTGCATGATCCAGTTCAAGATAACACAATAGGGTATATAGCGTGCCTGCTACAACTGTTAAACGAAGACAGTATTCTGAGGCATGTAATAATTGAGACAAGCTTCTTCTTGGCCATGCAGAGGATGATGTAAAATGCTGTTTATGTAGAGACATACCTCATCTCATCTTGCATCTAGATGACCCACAAGACTCTTGGGATAATATTCTTATGAACTGATGAGTCAAAGATGGAACTTATTGGAAGACATGGCTCCTGTTACATCTGGTGTAAAGCTAACACTGCATTCCATCATAAGAACACCATAACTACAGTCACACATGGTGGTGGTAGTGTGGTGTTCTGGGGCTGCTTTGCTTCTGCAGGACCTGGATGAATTTTCATAACTGATGGAACCACGAATTCTGCTCTCTATCATAAAATTGTGAAGGAGAATGTCCACTTGTCAGTTTGTGACCTAAAGCTCAAGTGCAGTTGGGTTCTACAGCAGGACAATGATCTGAAGAACACAAGCAAGTCCACCTATGAACGGCTCATAAGAAACAATATGAAGGATTTTGAGCCGAGTCAACATTCTGACTCGAATCCCATTGAAACGCTGTAGAAAGACCTAAAACGGGCAGTTCATGCTCGTGAACCTCCAATGTAGCCGAATTAAAACAATTTTGCAAAGAGGAGTGGGACAGAATCCCGATGTAAAAGGCTCATCGCCACGCCAGTTATCACAAAGGTTACTGCCGAGGGTGGCACAACCAGTTATTATTTGGGTGATATAGGTTTTGAATAAATGTTATCATTAATTAATGGAGCGATCATTTAAAAGCTGCATTTTGTGGTTGCTCGTTTACAATCAGGGATATTACTTGTGCAGGTTGTATGGTGCTTTTACTCCAGCAGGAATCGCTCAGACATGTAAATCCTCGTGCTGGCAGTTTGATACTGATACATGTGAATCACCGAGCTCTTGAATTATAAATGCAAGAAACAGGCATGTAAGTGACTTTCAAACACTGCGCAACATCTACTGTTTTGCATGAAAGGCGTGTAAATATGCACGACTGCCAAGGGAATGCATCTCTCACCCGTTACTCTGTTATCATGCACACAATCTCAGCTGCTGTAATTCGTATTAAGTGAGCGAATGAAAATAAGCCATTATAAGGCAGAGCCTGAGTGGTGTCATTGCTAGTCTAGTATGTGACACCTCTTTAGCTAGGTTGATCATACAACTATTTGAAATATCAAGACTCTTAAACTTTCAAAAAGAAGTACCAGGGCTTCAGAAATAAAGCATGTTTCTACTCTACAAGAACTGTATACAACACTGTGTATCTCAGATTTTAATCAATTTCAGAGAGTAAAGCAGTGAATGAGCTTTCAGTGAAGTTACATGAGTATGACTTTACATAGCAGGCTCAGTGCGCAGTTCAGGTCAGGGGATCCACTCAAACATGTCAGCATGGCCATACCCAGCTATTAGGACACCTTGGTTTTGGGTTTATTTTCACCTATTGTAGAATCATACAAAACCTCTAGTAGTCAGAATCACCATAGAAAATGGAATGCACCGAAAACATGGTGCCAGTATAGAAAACCTGCATTGATGAAGGTTTCTGACATAGATAGATATTAGAAATTAGCAATCGCTGTGCTTTACGTTTGGCTATGTGGTATTTCTTCAGCATTCTTCACGATACTGACATTCCTGCACTGTGAATCATCCGTGCTTAGCCCCTGGCTCAGTAGTCATCAGGGGAAGAGTGGAAAACTCAGAACAGAGAGCATCAGAAGGACCGGGTCAGGTCTTCAGATCTAAGCTGTTATACAGATGAGGCCAGTATGATGAGTAAATAAAATCTGGCCTTGAGTATGCATAATTTTAGGTTAGTTATCATGGTCTCTGTTAAGACTTTGAGGGATGCTTATGGCTTACAGCATGACCATGTACATATACCAGATTTCAATTTCTTTTTTTATCTATCTGTAGTTTTCCAATGATTTAAGTCCTGATCTTTACAGGATTTTTCTGCATGTCCTCCCCGTGTCCATGTGGGTTTACTCCGGGTTCTCCGGTTTCCTCCCACAGTCCAAAGACATGCATG
>JAOVYV010000013.1:854632-869334 GCA_025674545.1 Hassar affinis | reverse complement strand
AGGGGACTAACAGAGTGTGTAGAGAAACAGATGGACTACAGTCTGTAATTGTAGAACTACAAAGTGCAGCTATATGGGAAGTGAAACAGAGAAAATGGACACTGAGTGTAGAGAAAAGGAGGTGGGCATAATATCCCTGTGTTTATAAAGATAAGTGACAAATTAAAGGAAAAACCAGTGTCATGCTTTGCTGGGTATTTATTTATTTTGCTGGCTTGGTTTGACTCCACTTGACTCCTTAGAATGAAGCGTCACTGTAACTCAATTCAACACTCAGCATCTGAAGACATGTGTTGGACAGCACTCTCCACCACCACCATCAAAACACCAAATGAGATTCCTTTGTAAGAATGGTCTTCATTCCTCTAGTAGAGTTCCTGAGACTTGCAGAATCAATGCCAAGATGCACTGAAACTGTTCTGGTGGCACGTTTCTCCCAACACCTTACTAAGAAATGTTATGGTGTTTTTTCCTTTAATTTGTCACCCTAGTACAGAATATCAATATAGATTACTAAGGCAAAGTTTACCCCTACACACTTACCTACACTGTTGGTGCGTGGAGTGCACCACTTGAGTGTAACAGTTTCTCTTATACCGCTGTCCTTGCTGCTGCCTCCCGTGTGTATATCACCTGTAAGATAAACAGTACAGACTGAGTGCTGTGAAGTTATATATTGGATAACCATTCTGTGTAAACTCCAGAAGAGTGAAATTCCCAGGAGAGCAGCAGTTTCTGATACTCAAACCACCATGCCACAGTTAGTCACAGAGATCAGACTTTCCCCTTTCTGATTGATGTGAATGGTCTTGTTTTGTTAAGCATGTATATTTTATGACTTCTGTGTTGCTGAGTCACTGAAATTTTTTAATTTTTTTTAAATATTAAATGCTATTAAAAAGGTTTGCATGTCAGTAAAGAAAGCAGGGCCGTGCACAGACCTTTAGATGAGCAGGTACTCAAATTTAAAAAGTGAAACATGAATGAAGTTTGTAGGAAAACAAACTACAGCATAGCCACCTGAATTATAGCAACCAATATGGCTATGACTGTGCTGCTACATGATTCAGTATTTACGACACACCCGTATGTGCAGTCAGTTATAATTAAAAGTAAATGTAATGAGTGATTGAATCACCAAGGCAAGGCTGCTGTTGCCATGGCAACCTGCGGAGCGTATATACAGAGGTAATATGATCATTCCGAGTGTCTAATTGGAGTCTCAGGCAAACATGCAGCAGTTGTTCAGAGATGTGTAGAAAAGGTTTTGATCTCAAACCCTCCATCCATCCATATTCTTCCGCTTATCCGGGGCCGGGTCGTATACCTCAAAGTATTCCTTCCATCGCCCAATGATATCCTCGCACTGTAAACAGTGTTGGCAGGGTACTGCTTCCCTCTTCTGAGGCGCTGGATGGTTTGCCAGAATCGCCTCGTGGCCGACCGACAGTCCTTCTCCAAGGCCTCCCCGAACTCCTCCCAATTCCTGGGTTTTCCCTCCACAACTGCCCGAGCAGCATCACGCTTGGCCTCCCAGTAACCATCGGCTGCCTCGGAAGACCCAGAGGTCAACATGGCCCAATAGGTCTTCTTCTTCAGCTTGACGGCATCCCTTACTTCCGGTGTCCACCACCAGGTTTGGGGGTTGCTGCCACGGCAGGCACCGGTGACCTTACGTCCACAGCTCCGAACGGCCGCGTCGACAATAGAGGCTGAGAACATGGTTCACTCGGACTCAATGTCCCCAGTCTCCCCTGGTAGCTGTGAGAAGTTCTCCTGGAGGTGGGAGTTGAAAACCTCCCTGGCAGAGGGCTCAGACAGATGTTCCCAGCAGACCCGAACAATACGTTTAGGCCTGCCAGGTCTCTCTAGCCTGCCCCTCCGCCAGCGAATCCAACTCACCACCAGGTGGTGATCAGTTGACAACCCTGCCCATCTCTTCACCCAAGTGTCCAAAAGATCAGATGAGATGACAACAAATCCTATCATCAACCTCCAGCCTAGGGTGTCCTGGTGCCACGTGCCACCCTTATGCTCGAACATGGTGTTCGAGAAAATCTAGTAACTAATGCAGAAGTCCAATAACAAAACTCCACTTGGGTTCAGATCGGGGGGGCCATTCCTCCCAATCACCCCCCTCCTGGTGGCACTGTCGTTGCACACGTGAGCAGAACAATGGAGTCCCCAGTTGGGGCACTTTCCAGTACCCCTCCCAAGGACCCCAAAAAGGTCAGATACTCTGAACTGCCATTTGTCACCCTGGGCAACTCCAGAGGCCCAGCCCTTCTCAAGGAGTTGGGTTCCAGAGCCCAAGCTGTGCGTGGAGGTGAGCCCGACTATCTATAGCTGGTACCTCTCAACATCCCACACAAGCTCAGGCCCCCCCCAGCGAGGAGACGTTCCACGTCTCAACAGCTAGCCACCACCCAATCCACATAGCACCCATCCCCAAAGGTTTCCTTTGCGGGTGGTGAGTCCACAGGAGGATTGGCCCACGTTGCCTCTTTGGGCTGAGCTCGGCCGGGCCCCATTGGCAAAGGCCCGGCCACCAGGATCTCAAACCCATTCAGTGTAAAGCAAAAACATAAGAATGGACTTTGCCATGCCAATACTTTTGGAGGGGCGGTGTATCTACATTACATTACATAGCCACTACCACTACCACTACAACACAGGCTGCTCACTGAGCACATGTTAAACAATGAAACAAATGACTGCACATACCATTCTTGAACTCCAAGTGAGCATCTCGATGGTGCAGGAGCTCTACGTCGTAGTTGGCAGAGGTGTTGGCGTGCTGTTCCTCCTTCATTTTGACAGAGGACACACAGATGCATAAACAGATAAGTTTCACCAGAGAGAGAGAGAAAGAAAGAGAGAGAGAGAGAGAGAGAGAGAGATGAGAAGACAAGTAAAGAGAACAGACTAAAACTCCACACAGCACAAGGAACAAGAGCACTACACTGTATTTGGGGAAAATATCACCTATAAGGTGAGAGTTGAGGTGAGCATTAAGAAAGAGTTTCCATTTTATATCCAGCATCTCACTAATCACATGACTAAAAGACTGACACACTTTCACAACTGATGTTTTCAGCATACTCATTACCCAAAATATGCATTTCTTTAGTTAGAATTGATTTATTTTTACATAAAAATACTCAATGCTTCTAACCTGTGTTTGGCCAATTTTGTATCTTTTCTCTAACCTGTGCCACATTCATTATTAGCTGACCAGAATATGTGTAGGATGGAATAAAGGCTAAGGGTAGAATGCGAGGCAGGATTACAGAATAACCTCCCACTCTTCCTATTTCTGGCACAGGTCACTGGGTTAATGACTATATGACTTTTCTTGAGGTAGAAGCTGTATGACTGAGGGAGACATGCATCCTGGGGTTCTGAGATTAGCTCTGGAAGCTTTAGAGTACTGACCTGCACACAGAGATTTAATGTAGGCTAGTAAAACAAACAAAAAATACACCATGAAAAACAGCAATCATGACAAAGCTGAAAAACAGACATGAAAACAGTAAAGATTCAGGTTTTAGAACAAAAACTTATTATGATCAGGTTTTAGAAAAATAAGATACAATTGTATGCAGGGATTTCGTTTAGGAGCCTCTTTGTTGACTGGTTTTAGCACTTCTTGAAAGTTATGGCCAGGCACTGAGGCTTTAGCTCTGCTTTGTCAAATCCAGTCTGTCTCCTATATCCTCCCCCAGTAAAACGGGGTCATTTGATTCCTCTACTGTTGGATGTACAGTGGGTTCAGAAGATATTCAGACCTCTTCAGTTCTTGCACACTTTATTGTGTTACAGATTTAATTTATAACTTTTTGGTCACTTTTATACACAATAACCCATAATGACAAAGCAAGAACAGCGTCTCTGAACGGCCACCTTCAGGTCTCTCCACGGGTGTTCTGTGTGGTTAATCTGGACCACTGAAGGACATTCAGAGTCTTGTGCTGAAGCCACTCCAGCATCATGTCGGCTGTATGTTTCAGATCTTTGTCCTGCTGAAGGTGAACCTTAACCCTGTCCTGAGTTTGCCTGACCTTCAAACAGGCTTTCTTTGAGAATGTCACTGCATTCATTCTTCACTCAGTTCTGACCAGTCTCTTCATCGTTGCAGTCGAGACGCAACCCAGAGTGTGACACAGCTTTCCACCGTCTCCTCAGACCACAGAATGACTTTCTTCAAGTCCTTTTAGAGCTTGTCCTTTACTAAAGAGTAGCTTCTGTCTGCCATAAAGGCCTGAAGTATTTCTGAGATGTCTATAAGGATTTCTGAAAGTCTGTTAGAGTAGCCATTGGGTTCTTGGTCACCTCCTCAACTAAAATCCTTCTATCCCAGTTTAGCACTGGTTCCAAACTTCATCCAATTTCTTTAACATGCAAACACCTGACATGAGCACATGAGCTCAACTGGAGTGCATTACCCAAGAGTCTGCATACTTCTACATCTAATTAAAGTTTTCCAGTTCTGTATTATATTAAATATATAACACAATAGAATGCGAAGAGTGGGGTCTGAATACATTCTGAACACACAGTATTTGGTGGGCGTGTTCTTTACATCTAGCTTAGTTTGCACCTGAATACCCTCTGAGGCTCTCCTCTAGCTGTTATGGTTTTAGCTAGTAGTGAGCTCTTGACTTGCTTTTAATTTCATTTGTACTTTGTGGACACATTTCTTGGATTTTCAACCAGGCTCTGGAACGACAGCATGCAAGCCCACCTTTACCTAACTAAATCAGAAACAATGTTTTAACTCTGCTTAAACTGATACATACTCCCATGGAAAAGTACAGTACTGAAACAGAGATATTTGTTATACTGTCAGAACATCTACTAAAAAGAGAAAAAGAGCTCAAAAATGTCCCCAGCACTGGAGGGTAGATCAAAAACCTAGAAAAGCCAAACCATGATAATTCAGTATATTTCCAGAAATGGAAACAACAGAGAACACTTATATTGTCACTCATTGTTAGTAAAAAAAAAAAAGTGCCTTCATATCTTGTTTTCTGTGAATTGCCTAGGCCTTAGGGCATCCTCATAAATAATAGCGATGTCTCTGCCAGTTAGAGGAAAGGTGGTGCTATGTATAGCTGTATTCAGGAGTGTACTCATTTGGTCTAAACCAAGTTTCAGGTAAACTCAGGTCATTAAATCTCTGATCAGTTACAGTTACATATACAGTAAATGCTTCAGTAAAGAATCTAATACAGCAGCACTAGTTTCAGACCAAAGATGCTAGCTGTGCATTCAGTCTTACATCATTTCATAGAAATCAGATTATTAAATCAAATATTGAGATTATCTCCATTTTTTAACCCAGCGAACAGACACAGTCTCACTACGGTGGAACAGGAATGATGACTCAATGCAGCTAGCAGACGGTCAGTTTAGCCTGTTTGTCTTCTCCCTTGCCTTGGCTCTTGACTGTCACTGATTAACTATGAGCTATGGTGCAGAGACACGAGAGTCACACCTTCATGAGTGCAATGGATACCATCCCGACATAACAGGCTAGACCTGCTCTAATAAGGACCCAATTATCTATAAAGCACACAGTGATTTTGGAGCACAACCTGGAGATCCAACAGTTCAGTGAACATAACTTGCTGTAAGCTACATCATCATGCCTGTACTGGAATTGTAGGGTTATTTCCTGGGTCCTAGCCTATGGTGGTACCTACCTGAACCATACACTTGATATATTGTTATGAATATTTACTGCAGTATCTTTAAACAACTTTATTTAAACACTGGAAAAGAACCAAGTGATGTTCCTGCCCATAACCTGACACTTCCCTGTGTCATGCCAGAGGGGCATGAGGGGAAAATAGAAGTTCAATCCAAGTCTGATGAAGATTACACTAAATATACAGTGAAATATATTATGCTATTTAGCTAAATATCTAAGGGAAGGGCTAAAAGTCCCATTCTGCAATTATGCTTGTCCCAGGATTTGAAACTCAGAAAAAAGGTCTGTCTGCCCACTTCAATGAATAAGAGACATCCTTTGGACTGGATATTATAGGGGATACGTGGACACAGCAACGCTGCCCTCTCGGTAACAGAACGTCCTAACAGGCAGACAGAAAATGATCAACTGTAAGAGGTTGGACTGATTTTTAAGAGTAATAAACAGTGTTTCTGAGTGTGTTATCTAAAGAGTCTAACTGGGCATAACTGCATGGCTTATGAGGCTTTTTTAAGCCAAGGAATAAGCATGGTGGAGCAGCTATGTATGTATATACAGTACATTTCATGTGTAGAAGTACAGATTATACATGATCTTATCATGATTTAGCACATACTTTTTGAACGTAAGGTCTAGTTTTCAATTAGAGATGGAGCTCATGACAACATTCATGATGACTGCAGAAAGTTTTAACAGAGCGTCTCTTCAATGTCGCTGTGCATGAAAAGGCTAAATATTTTAAACTTGAAAACCTGACAAACCAGGCCCTAATCATGGCCTGCATAACTCACAGGGGAAAAAAAACAATACCTTGAGTTATCACGTTATTCACTTTACACAGGGACTCGGATTGTGTGCTATTCTGCATTTCATCACTTTCATTTCTGAACCTGGTATCACAGACAAATACATTTAAATTTATTTGATAAATTACCCTTGGAGAAATAGAGCTAACCCATTCTCAGTACTCAGAAACTATCTACAGTGCTTTCAAAAGTATTCATACCCTTGAATTTTCCACATTTTTTCACATTATACCCACAAACTTAAATGTATTTTATTGGGATTTTATGTGACAGACCAACACAAAGTAGCAAGTAATTGTGTAGTGAAAAGAAAATGATACATAGTTTTCAAAATCTTTAATAAATAAAAATCTGAAAAGTGTAGTGCATTTGTATTCAGCCCCCCTGAGTGTATACTCTGTATACCTTAGGTCTGGACCTGAATATGCTTTGTTCTAAACCATTCCATTGTAGCTCTGGCTGTATGTTTAGGGTCGTTGCCCTGCTAGAAGGTGAACCTCCGCCCCAGTCTCAAGTCATTTGCAGCCTCTAACAGGTTTTCCTCCAGGACTGCCCTGTATTTAGCTCCATCCATCTTCCCATCAACTCTGACCAGCTTCTCTGTCCCTGCTAAAGAAATGCATCCCCACAGCATGATGCTGCCTCCACCATGTTTCACTATGGGGACAGTGTGTTCAGGGTGATGGGTGGTGTTAATTTTCTGCCACACATAGCATTTTACATTTAGGCCAAAATGTTCAACTTTGGTCTCATCTGACCAGAGCACCTTCTTCCACATGTTTGCTGTGTCCCCTACACGGCTTGTGGAAAACTGCAAATGGGACTTCTTATGGCTTGCTTTCAAAAATGGGTTTCTTGCAGTTATGCCTTACTCCTTCCATTTTCAGATGAATGACTGAACAGTGCTCTGTGAGATGTTCATAGCTTGGGATATTTTTATAACCTAACCCTGCTTTACACTTCATCACAGCTTTATCCCTGACCTGTCTGCTGTGTTTGTCTGCTTGGTTTTCATGATGCTGTTTGTTCACTAATGTTCTCTAACAAACCTCTGAGGCCATCACAGAACAGCTGTAGTTCTACTGAGAATTAATTACACACTCTATTTACTAATTAGGTGACTTCTAAAGGCAGTTGGTCACACTGGGGTTTATTTAGGGGTATCAGAGTACAGGGGGCTGAATGCACACCACACTTCTCAGACTTTTATTTATTAAACATTTTGAAAGCTAAGTATCATTTTCTTTTCACTTCACAATTACTTCCAACTTTGTGTCGGTCTGTCACATAAAATCCCAATAAAACACATTTTAGTTTTTTGTGTAACGTGAAAACGTGGAAAAATTCAAGCGGTATGAAGACTTCTGAAGGCACTGTAAGAGTGAGGTGAGAACAACAGATTAAAAACACAGTCAGTGGACTAGAACATTTTGCTGGGTGAATGTGCAGTGGGTTAAATCCTCAGGTAGGAGGTGAAGATCTTACCTTCATGGGGATGTTAGTGATAGTGGTGGATGCCAAGTCGAAGTGCTGCTGCACCAGCATGTTCAGTTTGGAGGCTAGGTGCCTCCCAGCACGTACACTGTGTACCTCACAGCTTAGCACAGATGTCATCTAATAAACATCACAGTTCAACAGTGAGAACAGGCCTGTAAATCCATTACTAGGAGCCTGAACACAATAAAGCTTAGGGGAACTATTAATGTTATTATGAGATCAACAGAAGGTCAAAAGCAGGTAGCAGAATGGATCTCTCAGAAACCACGTTTACCAAACGACTGACCTGTTTCTTCTGCCGGTCTGATACTAAGGTGTCGTCTCCCTGTGGGTATATATGGACCAGCACAAGCTCACACTGCTGAATGGGCATAAGCCTGCACGGAACACACGTTACAGCTTCATGGCAGAGAACGTTATAAGGTGTGTAAGTTGTATTATTGTTACTGAATGCAGTACTACCAGTAGTAATGCACTAAACACACCTGTCAGATCCAGCAGCTAGCTTGTTCTGCTCCTGAATCGTCTCTAGCACACAGTCCTCCAGCATCCGTACGTGTGTGTCACTGGGGATCAAATGGTACGTTAACAAATCTGCACACAAATCCACTTTTTATGATTACATCTATTAGCATCCTATTAGTACTATTGACTAGCCAAATTCTCACAGACTCTTCCCTACTGCAATGCAGCTGCCAGCTGTGGAGGGTGAGGGAGCTCTGGGGTAGATGGAGTAAGTGTGTGCTTGTGGCTCTAACTGCCGTCTTACACACACACACACACACACACACACACACACACAAGCTTACAGATGCTCACGGTTATGTAAACATCACCACTGCCATACGTCCCATGCAAAGAGATGCTTTAGTCTCCTGGCATGGCTGAGATGCTGATGGAGGATCTCTTAGGACTTAAATACAAATGCTTTGCTGTGCCGCCATTCAGGACCACTGAGTGTAAAAGTTTACATACAACTTCTGATTCTCCTACAGTGCTCTCAGGTGCTTATGCCAGAAGTTAAATAAGCATTTCTTCACCTTTACTATTTCCTACATTTTTGAAGACATCAACACTGTTAAATAAAACATGAAATTATGCAAAGACCAAAGTGTGGAACAAATCAGAACTTATTCTCCTGAAGCCTGGCACAACCTCGGGTCTTCTCAGCCAGCTTCATAATGGAGTTTCCCATTCAAGTCAAGCTCTTGTTGAGGAAACCATTCCTTTTTACTAATTAAAACACATCTGGAGTCAGACGTACATTTGGACATGGCCACTGACTTCACTATTTACACTTTTACTATTAGAAACATATTCCAACTACAAGTCTTATCAAAATATTTTGGCAATGAACATTGTGCCCATATTATACGCTTACCCTCCACTTTATTAGGAACACCCACACACCTGCTCATTCATGCCAGTACCCCTCACGGTTATACAGAGTGATTATGGGTTATTATATCTCTCCTTGCAGCTCAAACCAATCTGTCCGTTTTCCTCGGAGCTCTCTTATCAACAAGGCGTTTCCACACACTCAGGGTTTTTTGTTTTTCGCACCATTCTGTATACCTACAACCCTGCCACGCCTGTATCTGCATTGGGCTGCTGTCACACACATGATCACATAACTGCACAAATCAGCAGGTGTTCCTATTAAAGTGGACAGTACATTTCAATATTAAGAACAAAAGCCTCGCTGGATCTCTGGTTTGTTTACCTTTTTGCGTTTGTGAGGCAGATGATGCGCCCCCTGTTGGACACTCTATGTGCCACGTCTACGAGAGCAGTCCGAGCCTCGTGCTGGTACTCCGTTATCTTGCAGAGCGACTCCACTGCTGCCACCAGGCCATGCAAAATACTGCAGCACTCTGGATCCTCGTGCGGGTTTGGAGGCCCTACAGCTGCCAGCGCAGTCATTAACTATAAACAGACCAGATGAATGCTGCATGATATGGTTTCTGGCTTGTGATTGTGGAACTACTGATAAAATGTCGAGACCACGGTTTTACCTCTTGAACACTCTGGTCTTCCTCTCTCCAAGTATTCAAAATGTGGCATTCTGAATCACTGACAATGTAGTTTACCTGTTTTAAACCAAATAGAAGATGTAAAAACAGCACTGCACTACATCCTGGTATAAATCATGACTGATGTGGTGATCTTACCAGTTTTCTAGTGGGGTAGATGTCGTAGAGGATACGGCAGTACTCCATGGAACACTCCACGGCACAAGTCCAGAGGGATTTGGAGACAGGAGCGAGAGGGATCATGCCCTGCCCTCGGCTTTTAATCAGCATGTCACACTCGATCTGCTGCCTGCTGGACTCAGACATGTAGGGGCAGTGGTCCAGCACAAACACAGTCTTGTGGGACACTGAGAACATCTTCATCCTGCTGGAACCCGAGGCTGAGAACCTGTACACATCAGCACACAGAGAAGTAACGCTTTACTCTACAGGAGCCAGGTGGCGCTGTTATGGGCAGCTGCTCTTTATTCACTTTTATTCCCATTAATCGGGTTTACTGCTCCATATGTTACAGGTTACAGCATGCTAGATCTGGATATGGCTATGGATGTGAATGCATACCCGGATCTTTACATGTTTTAAGCTGCAGTTGTGTTGTGCAGTTGTCTACCGTGTGAGGTTTAAGAGGCGAAGCAGAAGGCCCGGAGCTCGTCAACGCGCCGGCATGATCCGTGTGAGAACCGGAGCAGAGCCGCAGGCACCCCGGGACAAACACCGCCCTGACTGCTTACACTTGCTACTACTATTCCGTGTAATAAAATAATACCTCTTAAAACATCAGTGAAAAAAATCCAGCTGCCTTGGAAACTTCACCAATACACAGGACATACAGACTGGGCGCACAATCAAAACATTCCGTACAAACACAAGAGGACTTCAAATGGTTCCGGTGTAGTGTCGGATTCCGACAACCTCAGCGTTCAGGATAAAAACACTTTATACACGGTTTATAAACAGTACACACGCCATATGACCTAGAGTAATTGGATACCCAACCATCACACCTTGATATACTTGCTGAAGACACTTTTGTTCCTCCTTTGTTGTTATACTGAGCCGAGAAGCCTTTAGAGTTAGTGTTTATATAATCCACGTGGGTGTTTTTGCTGTGTCCACATACTTTTGCCCATACAGTGAATGCATGTATGTATGTATAATGTATGTACAGTATGTATGACTATAATTACTGTCTTACTAAAACATGGTTTATTTCTAATTTTAATAAGGACTAATCCCAGGTTTTGTGTGTGGATTCAGACTGCTGGACCGCACTGTGTAGATAAATGATGATTTTGGTGATTCTGCTTTATTCTCGGTAGATTATAGGTTTAATCTTCACATACACAGATAATAATGCAAACCCCCACACAAACCAGCTGCACTGCAATGAAAGCCAGTTCCATTTAACAATCTGAACACCTTGTTTGTGCCTTTTTGTGTGACCCCTGAAAGAAAGCACCTCCTGGTTGAAGAAATATCTCAGGAAGCCCAGTAAAATAACTGGCCAAAACAAAATAGGTATTGCTTTACACGCTATACTGGACTACAGTACATTCCTTCCACCACTAGGCTCTGGTGTGTCCCACTTCCGCGGTGAGTTGACTCCGGTCGCTAACCTGCACCACGTCATCAAAGTGCGCACTTGTAAGAGGGCCAGCGTTTCACGTGTAGCGGGACTTCCTGAACTGTGTGTGGTTGACAAATAAAATCAGGGCATCACACGCGCTTATAGGTTTTAACACAAAATAAAATAGAATTCGTATTTTGTGCGCATGCACATGTCTTTGAGAATTTAGATATTTTAAGAAAAAAAAATGCGTGTGCATGGTGAAATGATTTGTAAATGATTCAAACTGTGCTGTGCTTTGGGGTGGCTTACAGGAGATGCCGGAATGGAAGGAGGGACCCCCGCACTGCCCTGCAGGTCTGCTCACGAAGGCTTTCATGGCAGCATCAAGAACTCGCCCCAGGACTTCGTAGTCACTGAGATAGATGTGTATGGGCAACTTGTGAACAGTCCAGGTGCTCCTGAGGAACCTATAAACTTCAGGAATAAAGCTGATGTCAGAGAAATTCTGCACAATGATGATACCAGTGTAACCCTTCTGACTGAGGAAACCCCTCACAGTGACGTCACACGTGAGTCTGACGTCGTATCTGCTGCTGAGGCTTTGAGCCGGGAGAGTTTGGACCTCAGTGCCGTTCTGAGCTGTTCTGTAAAAAAGACATTAGAAGCGTTTGCCAGCACTGTGCAGGGTTGTCATGATGTGCAGAAGAACTTGGAAATGTCCCTTGGATCTTTTCCAGACAAACACCAGCGAGCCACTGTTCACAGCGCACTGAAGTACAACTACCCTTTTCTCATGACGGTCACCAGCCGTGAGGAGATCCTGGTCAGAGAGGACCCAGACTTCAGAGAACTGGCAGATTTAGTCTCAGTGGAGGAAGCGGAGGATTTCTTCAGGTTTAAAGATGCTAAAGCTCCTGGCTCCACGTTCTGCTTCCTGCCTGATGACGTGAAGGAGCACCGGACGTCTGTTCACCATTTTGTGAGCAGAAAGTTTGGGAAACTGATGGAGACGAAGAGCTTCACCATGCAGGGCAGGACTGCTATTACAGTGAGGTTGAGGGAGCGAGGGCGACGGGCTACCAAGAGGACGGCAGCGGATCAGGAGGGACAGGATATCTACACAGGTCAGAAGAGTGGCGGTCAGTCACAGCTCTGCAGCTCATAAGGACTGCATTGATTTTCATTTACAAAAAAAAAGAAATCAAGAAACTTCACTCTTCATCTCAAACAGTCTGACAGATCAGCAGTGAGTGTGTCGAGTCTTGGGTAACATTGCATGTTTTTCTTATCAATAAGGTTTCACCCTAAGGAAAGAAAATCTTGAGACTTTGGAGGCCATCAGCTATATGGCAGCAGTGCTCGGAGTTCTTCCTTCTGATTTCTCCTACGCTGGCATCAAAGACAAACGAGCTGTCACCTATCAGTCGATGGTTGTCAAGAAGATTTCTCCAGAACGGTAACAGACAGAAAATTTGAAGGTTACACGTTATCTAGTTTACTGTTATAACAGTGTATCATACTAACAATGTATCATAAAGCAGGTTTTTTGATTCTGTATAGCTGTACCAGTGTAAACTACCCAAGGCCATGTACAGTTATATGTATTAAATAAATTCAGCACGATTCGTTTACAGTGTTTGGAGATACATCTGTTATTTTCCAGGTTGTTGGCGAAGGCCCATATGTTGGAGAGGAAAGGAATACAGTTGTCTAAAATCCATCCAGTATCCGAACCCCTTCGGCTTGGAAGGCTAGCAGGCAACCGGTTTGACCTCGTCATCCGGGACCTGAAACCTCACGAGTCCAGTTCAAAAGAGCTGGAGAGTCTTGTGAACGAGGCTGTGGAGAATGTAAAGGTGAACCTGATTTCTCAGCCTGATGCTCTAATTATAATCCTATGATTCTATAACTACATCATTCTGCTAAATTTGTTTGGAATCACATTATCTGTAATATTACAGGGTGAACTATTCAAGTGCAATAACTTCAAATACCGTCTTGCAGACTCGGGGCTTTGTGAATTATTATGGACCACAGAGGTTTGGAAGTATCCAGAAAGTTCAAGCAGACCAAGTGGGACTCGCACTTCTGAAGGAGGACATGGTAACAACTGTTACACCGATCAGGCATAACATTATGACCAGCTCCTTTTCTCTACACTCATTGTCCATGTTCTCAGCTCCACTTCCCATATAGCTGCAATTCCAGCCTGTAGTCCATCTGTTTCTCTTCACACTCTGTTAGTCCCCTTTACTCTGTTCTCTAATGGTCAGGACCCACAGGACCAGTACAGATCAGGCACTATTTGGGTGGTGGATCATTCTCAGCACTGCAGTGACACTGATTTGGTGGTGGTGTGTTAGTGTGTGTTGTACTGGTGTGAATGGATCAGACACAGCAGTGCTGTTGGAGTTTTTAAACACCTCAGTGTCACTGCTGGACTGAAAATAGTCCACCAACCAAAAATGTCCAGTCACCAGCATCCTGACCACCAAGCAGACCACTGTCTAGCCACCCGACCTCATAACCCAGCTATTTGTAGAATAAGAGAGATTGCCACTGTGTAGCCTCAGTCTGAATGATGAACGTTGTCATGCCTGATATTTTATTCCTGATGCCATGCATGTCTGTGTTCCCATCAGGATACAGCTCTCAGGTTGTTTCTGAGCCCAGAGGAAGGGGATGACCTCGAAAACAAAGCCAAGCGATATTTCTATCAGACAGGTAGGTACACACAGGCACTCCGGCTACATCCAGGTACATGTTTTGAGGTTTGTTTACACGGACAGTTTTATTAGATGTTGCACACTGAAGCCTATGTGTGTTAAGCTTGTGTGTCGTTATAATTCTGAGAAATCCAGAAATTTTCAGATTCTTTTTTTTTTTTATACTTCTGGTACTTGGATATGGATAAGATGTAAAAGCCACTATACTAGAATGTTAACTGCATGCAAAAGGTGTAGAAATGTTCAGTTGTAGTTTACAAAGTGAGACATATTTTCACTTCACACAGTGAAATGCAACCTCCGCATTTAACCCATTCGTGCAGTGAGACACACTAGTGAACACACACTAGGGGCTGT
>JAOVYV010000013.1:647401-659177 GCA_025674545.1 Hassar affinis | reverse complement strand
GTGTGTGTGTTACAGAGTGTGTGTGCGTGTGTGTGTTACAGAGTGTGTGTGCGTGTGTGTGTTACAGAGTGTGTGTGTGAGTGCTGCTCGGGGGGAAGTGGCGGCTCTCTGCGGGGTGATCCCCGGCTCCTGTGGAGTGAAGCAGGGTAAATGTACGAACCTGTCCTCGGAGTCGATGCGGCTGAGCGGCTCTCCGTCGGAGGAGGAGATCTCCAGGCTGGCCCTGCGCTTCAGCTCGGTGCCGGGCTTGTCTTCGCCCTTCCTCACGGCGCAGTGGAGCGGCGAGGACACGCTCTCCTCCTCCCTTTGTTCTTGCCTCAGCTCCCCCGTCATGTCTGCCGAGCCCTCCGCAGTCCCGACGCCTTTCTGCGCCAGCACGTCCGACTCCACGTCCATTTCCTTCTCCTCCTGGCCGTCTCTGCTCAGCCCTTCGTCGGCGGATGGCGTTTCCTCGGACCGCTCGGACGCCGCGCGCTTCTCCTCCTCGAGCTCGCCATTCCCGTCCATCTTAACACACTCGCTCTCCGCCGGTTCCTGGTCCGGAGCGCGCAGGCCCTCGGGGTTAGCCGCGCCGTTCTGGTCCTCACCCGGGGTCGGGGAGTCTTGTTCGGACGTGTCGGAGGTCGCAGAAGCCATCCTGGACATCGGAGTCTGTCGTGGAAGTCAAAAGCTGAAAGTTTTTCGAAGACACTCGGAGGAAGGAGATCAGCACTGCTCGGGCCGCTACAGCGAGCACACAGCGCAGGGCGGAGGGGCGGGGCCTCCGCGGTGACGTCACACCCCTGCCTCCACGTGGTGGTGCTGGTAGCGCTGCCTGGCGCGTTCAGGAACACGCAGAAACACAACGTGCTGGCTACCCGACAGACTCGGAACTTCCCACTAGGAAAGATCCGCTTCAATGTCTCTCCAACTCGTCATTTCTGCTCTCGAACAACCCCGATTTCCTCGAGTCGCGACTCCGTGACGTCACTCCAACATGGCGGCGCTCATAGTCAAAAGCAAGACCTAGTAATAACACCGCGGGTTAAGGGAGGCACGCCGAAATACCGGGAGACGCTTTGATAACTGAAACGTTAACTAGCCTTCTGTAAGCTGTCCTGTAATTCCTGTAAAAACTGCCCTTTAGTTAACTTTGGCGCTTTCAGTTAATCCGCTTTATATAGTCAGGGACAGGAGACAGTGTATAGATGAGATGACACAGCCCTAAGTGCACGGTGTAGGTATTTCAGAACAGGGGACTGTCAGGTACAGTCAGTGTTACACACTAATCAGCGAAAATGCCCGTGTGTTGATTGGTGTAAAGGAAACCCGTGTGTGTTCGGTATAACGCACGTACAGGTCGGTGTGTAGGATTTAGCGACATCTAGCGGTGATGTTGCAGAATACCTACGGTGGCCGGCAGGCGCCAGAAGAGTACCTAACATTCTAACTTTTCTTCATTGTGGTGATGTTTTAAGCTCTCAGTTTGCTCCACTGTATGCTAACCTAGGTGGGGAAATTTCTGTGTGGAGTTTGCATGTTCTCCCCGTGTTTGTGTGGGTTTCCTCCGGGTACTCCGGTTTCCTCCCACAGTCCAAAGACATGCAGTAGGTGAATTGGTGTTGGAAAATTGGCCCTTAGTGTGTGAGTGTGTGAATGTGTGAGGGCAGGGGTAGCTCAGTGGTTAAGGTGTTGGGTTATTGAATAGAAGGTTGGGGGTTCAAGCCCCACCACCACCAAGCTGCCCCCGTTGGGCTCTTTAAGTAAGGCCCTTAACCCTCAACTGCTCAGTTGTATAAATAAGATAAATGTAAGTCACTCTGGATAAGGGGCTGCCAAATGCCGTAAATGTAATGTAATGTAATGTAATGCGTGTGTGAATGCATGTGTGTATGAGCCCTACGATGGATTAGTGCCCTGTCTAGGGTTGTTTCCTGCCCGGCACCGGCTTCCCCGTGACCCCGTAACTGGGAATAAGTGGTACAGATAATGACTGACTGACTGTATGCTAACCTTAAAGGCATTCTTTCTAATTCTGTAATGATAATGACAACGAAGTCTCTTTTATTATTAAACTCTTTAAGATATTTTATTCGTAAGGTAACATGCATGGTCATCAAGCAAACCCTCATTGAAATTATTTTAGTACAACTGAAAAGTGTCAAGAGACTATGAAAACAATAGAATTCATTCATTCATTCATTTTCTTGGCCGCTTATTCCTTTTCAGGGTCACTGGAGAGCCGGTGTCTAGCCGGCAGCTTAGGGCGCAAGGCAGGAACAACCCTAGACAGGGCACCAATCTATCATAGGGCACACACAGAAACACACACTCACACACTAGGGCCACTTTAGAGACACCAATCAACCTAACGTGCATGTCTTTGGACTGTGGGAGGAAACCGGAGTACCTGGAGTAAGCCCACGCGGACACAGGGAGGACATGCAGACTCCACACAGAAAGGACCCAGACCGCCCCACCCGGGGAACAAACCTGAAGGTCCTGCTCTGAGACGATGGTGCTACCCACCGAGCCACCGAGTCGCCCGCAATAGAATTCTACATGAGTAAAAAGGAAAGGTCTATTCTTTCTGTAATAGGCCTGGGCTCTTTCAGCTGGATGATGCTCCTGTATTTATGCAATAATTGTTCAGGAATGGTGTGAAGAACATGACCAAGGGTTCAATTCCCTTCAAATCTGATCAAGCGTCAGGGGGACATGCTGGACAAACCAGTCAGATCCACGGAAGCCTCAGCGCGCACAGATTTAAAGGATCTGCTGCTAATGTCTTGGTGCCAGAGACCACAGCACACCTTCAGAGGTCTTGTGGAGTCCGTGCCTGCCTGCAGTCCAGACCTGTCTCCCATTGAAAATGTGTGAAGCGCAAAATACGACAACGGAGACCCTGGACTGTTGAGAAGCTGAAGTTGTAAATCAAGCAAGAATGGGAAAGAATTCCTTTCCTACAAAGCTTCAACAATTAGTGTCCTCAGTTCCCAAACGCTTATTGAGTGTTGTTAAAAGGAAAGGTGATGTAACACAGCGGTAAACACGCCCCTGTCCCAACTGTTTTGCAGGCATGTGTGAATATTTGCAAAAAACAATAAAGTTTATCCATTTGAACATCTGTTTGTATTTGTTTTACACAATGTCCCAACTTCATTGGAATTGGGGTTGTACAACCAGTGAATGACAGACACTCAACCCTGATCAGGGTAGCAGCTGAATGCAGAAATGGTTATTATTGTTGCAGTAATTTTATCTGGTCATTATGGGGTAGTCTCCTCAGCTACCAGTTCCTGAGTGAGGTCAGATCAGCACGGCCGCTCACACCGTGAACAGAGCCGAGTTCCCCCGTACCTGTTTAACTCTATAGCACTGACCACACCAATCACAGTTTTGAGAAGGTAATCCACATTAGAGTTAGCACTGATGTTAGGCGCCTGGCTTGTGGCTAAGCTGCTCACTATCGTACACTATTGGTGCCGGATGTTTGAAGCTCACTAGTTCAGAACAGAACTGTGCTCCAACAGAGTAAATGTTTTTTGTCCCAAGGAGGGAAATGACATGACTAAGCTGCACATTGTAAACTGCAGTGGTCATTAACAATATGTGGGATTAGAAGTCAGCATTTAAAGCAGCGCTCCTGAAGATCAGCCAGTCCAGCAGGTGGAGCAGTAAGCTTACAGAACAGGAACACGTCCAGCAGGTGGCACTAAAGCCGCAGAACCGTGCGTCTGGAGAAGTGCAGGAGCCGATACATCATGAGTAATGATCTGCTCGATGCAATAAGGGACCGTTTGTGTATTGGTTTATTTTATGTCACTTCAGCATCTATGGCTGTTCATCACAGGAAGAAGGATACATTCATCAGGACGAGTGCAATGACGAACACGGGCCGGGGGTGTGTTTGGGCCTGGGTGACCGGGGTGGGCCCACATGGGCACTGGGGGGTGGTGATATGGGCCCAGGCCATTCCACATGGGCAGTGCTACCCACCGAGCCACCCCAATCCCCACCCCAAAGCAAAGCTGTCTTTTCTTAAGTTAAGACATGGTTCTGCCCTATAACACAGGTAACAGATACACCTAATATATGAGATTAGACCGGCAACATCAGTAGAAGATTTTAAAAAGCAGCTAAAAACATTATTATTATTATTATTATTTTGTATTTTAATTTGATATTTAATTTTATCCTATACTCTTTTTATGATTTCTCTGATTTTACTTTTATTGCTAATATCATATTTTATTTTTACTTTCATCATTTACATTATAATTGTATTACTTTATAACCATTTTTGTATTTTTCTCTTTGTTCATTTACATTATATATTTTTTCCATTATTCATTTTATGGCTCCTGTTTACATTGACCAGATTTTAAATGCATTATTTATTTCTTTTCTTGTCTTTTTAAACACACGCTGTAAAGCACTTTGAGCTGCATATAAATAAAGATATTTTTATTATTATTACATTATAATGACTGATAACAGTTGTTGCATGTGCTCCGACTTCATTCTAACGCCTGTGATGTCTGTGAAGGCGGTTATTGGCCAGTATAACTGGTACGAACGCAGTGAAACGACAGCGTTCCGGGTGGCCGCTCACTGCCGGGAGGACGAGCGCGTTTCTCTGATGATGTGCAAACGAGCGCTGAATGTCTGCATGAGCTAATATACTAATACGCATTTTATTTCTTTTTGATTACTCCACTGTTTATTTGTTTCCGAACCAACTGCTAGGAAGCTTTGCAAAGAAAATTCAGTTAAAGCACAAATTCATAAAGTCCCCCAGTGAAAGTGAGTAAACCGGTTGATTGCATGAAGCACCGCTCTGACTGGAAACCCGGGACTGTCCGATACAGAGCGGGTTAACCAATAAATCACATCACAGACACCTTTTATAACAACATTTATTTCACATGATATAAAACAGATGAGAGTTGCATATTGACTCCTTAGATAAGCTTTTATAATTTTATCGTATGGTGTACATTATATACAATACGATCTTTACATCTTCTACAATAAAGTTAACACCAAAACCCTGGTTATTGCTTTTTACCTTTACATGTGCTATACTTCTCTAGATCTGGACCCCAACATGGACAGAGACCACACTAAACCAAATCTGTTTTTTAATACTCTCTTTAATACTTTAGTTAAATATATCTCAGCCATAGAAATATAAAATGAACGTTCATGAATGTTCTGTTGGGGAACAGTGCTGCTGCAGGAAATCACAGACTAAACTTTAATCTAAACTTTCTTTACAAAGCTAAAATAAGAGATTTTCATCCGCAGTGGTGTAGCAGTGCTTTAATGCGATCACACTGTATGTGTTCTGTACAGATCGTTTGATATCCACGTTACTACTATAAAAAAAAAATCTGTGAGGTTTTGTACAGTGCAAAAGATAAGAACGCTAAAACCGGAGTGTTTGTAGGAGCGGGAAAATAAAGACAGAAGTAGATTGTGTGCATAAGTCCTGGGTATTTGCAGAAACAGGGTGTGTGTGTGTGTGTGTGTGTGTGTGAGAGATAGAGAGTGCGCGGCTCTGACCCACTTCCCGCTCAGTGAAGAGACCGTGGCTGCTCTGAATAATAAACCTGTACATCAGTAGACCCTCCTCACAGCACTGCTCGCATCATTTATACAAAATGCCTACTCAAACACAATAAAACTCATCATATGCACAATGAAACATGAAAATAAGAACAATAGTATAAATAATAACATTAATAACTCTAAGGTAACCTGTTCGTCTAATTCCTCTGTGGCAGTAGGTAAACGGAGCAATGGCGTGAGCTGCGACTGGGCTGTTGCTGCATTTTTGGTTCTCCTTTAGGACCTCCTTCACGTGTCAGTAATTAGAGGAGTTCCTGACCACGCTGCCTGGGAGAGAGAGCACACACTATTAGCAATCACTTCAGCTGAAACGGTTATTTAACATAATCTATAACCTAGTCTATAGAACTATTTCTTTACACTGAAGGACCAGAAAAACTGGTACAGGAGCCTATGCAAAATCCACAGCAGCAACACCTGTACGCGTCATTGTTTGCATTCACCGGTGCGTACGTAATGAGACAGACGTCTGTGGAAGCTTCTTGAGCCGTTTCTGCCGTGAGAACGGCGAGTGATCACGATTTTAGGATTTTCAACACGGTTTAATAGTCGTGAGATGGGACAGAGCATTTCCGAGGTAGAAGCAAAGTTTGTATTTTCATAAAAAGCATGTCAACAGTGTACCGTGACTACAGGAATTCTGGCACAACCTCGAACTTATGACAGTGGCGTGGCCGTAAAAAGACTCTGGGTGAATGTGAGCAGTGTCGGCTGGCGAGAATCTTTTCACGTGATAGGCGTGCAACACCGCCTCAAGTCATTTCAGAATTCAATGCCTCAACAAACACCGGCGTGAGGACTGTGCAACGTTTGTTACGTTCCCTCCGAGACCCCGTGGGGGACCTATCGAGGATTAACGGATAGATTAGCTATACCAGTTTTTCAGGCACATCAGTGTACACTGTTTATACATAACATCCCACTTCACTGGATAACAGCCCCTCCAAGCATAGAATGCCTTTGTAAGCTTGGTCATTGACTTTCAGGTAATGAAGCTCAACCATTGATTACTTGTGTGTCCATCAGTGCCATGTGAAGAAATAAAAACTACACCATGAACACACAATAGTAAAAGGCCTATTTTAAAAAAAAGAGTCACGTAGATAAGGTTTAAAGAGACGGACGTGAACAGGAACTATGACTTATAGGAATAGGAATAGCATACGCGCTTAATTATTAGTATACATGCTTAATTATTCTGTGACACTACTGCTAATTATTATTATTATTTATTCCATGTTTCGATTTTCCTCAAAGTGACTGCTCAATGCTCCGTGACTGAGGCACAGAATCCTCCCAGCCCGGTTTTCCCTCCCCTGCTGTCTAACATCTCCTTCTCTCAGCAGCGTGTGAGCCTTTAATCTGAATATCCACAGAACGCTGCGCACCAACTTCAGGATTTGAATTAGAAATGCTTCCCCTTTTAAATGTGGCTATACTGTTACATCCCTGACTTCAATCATCTATACGTCCACCAGCTTCAGACCCACCCACCGAGCGCTCTCTAAACAGACCCAGCACTTTATTTCCCCTCTGTGTCTTTTTTTTATGTCTTTCACTTTAACAGTAGTGGCATGAAGATGATTATCTTTCCCCATTTAAGCTGAATCTATTAATGAAACAGTGTATTCATCGATCAGTGATCATTATGGAAGATGAATTATAACTGGACGGTGTACCCTTACTGGACTTTTTTCTCCACTACACACACATGAAGTGGGAACCGTCAGGGAGATGAGGAGGGGAGGAAGGAAGAGGAGAGGTGCTCGGAGACTGAGGCGAACTGGACAGGCTGTTCACTGCAAACCATTGGACAAAACAAGACCACAAACAGGCACCATGAAGCAGAATGTTAATCACACTGATTAATAATAACGCATTAATGCATTAGACATTATGAGAGTCAGAGACACAAACATACAGTAGATCAGTGAAATAACAAGCATAAGGGTCAGCATGCTTGAACAAAAGAGCTCTCCTTCTCACCCGAAGCCGTCGTGCTGTGTTTGGAGGATGTCAGGTTGTAGGAGTCCTTGATGATCTGATCTTGACTTTGTCCGGAGAGATTATCATCATCATTTTCCTCTGTACCCACCCGTACCATCACCGCAGTCTGCAGACTGACACACAGCAGAGCAAAGCGTGTGCACTTGCATGACTGCGTACCAGAGATGGACACATACAGGTATAAACACACACACACACACACACACACAAACGCCTACCTGTCCTCAGTGCCCAGGGGTTTGCGGGGCTCTGGGCTTCTGCTGGCTTCAGAGAACTTCTCACCAAACTCAGACCCGGATATCACTTTCCCCTGCTCCTGCTGATTAAAGAGGAACAAGAAAAGAGCACAAGGTCCCACAGGCTCAGACAAAAAGGGACACGTGAATCATTTAAATACAGGAAAGCCTTCGGCTCTTCCAGCTCCTGTTGAGTTACCTCCACTGCTTTGCAGTTTTCTTTGAACAAAGTGGCTCTGATCTGGTTTGAGTCCACAACTGATATCTCCCTTCTTTTTGTGCTCTAACACACACACACACACACACACACACACACACACACACACACACACACACACACACACACACAGACAGAAAATAAAAATAATATTAGACTAATGGATAAAATGTAACATAAACTAAAGTCCAAATACTCTTCTCTATGTCCCTATGAAGTCATTATACACTGAAGTACCAGAAAAACTGGAGCCTTTGCAAAATCCATAGCAACACCACCTTTACACGTCATTGGTTGTGTCCGCCAGTGCGTATATAAAGCGACATCTGTGGAAGCTTCTAGAGCTGTTTCCACTGTGAGAACGGCAAATTATCACAATTATTGTGATTTTCACAATAAAAAAACACCGGCGTGGCCGTACAAAGACTCTGGGTGAACGTGAGCAGCGTCGGCAGGCGAGAGTCGTTTCACGTGATAGGTGTACAACACTGCCTCAAGTAACATCAGGATTCAATGCTGGGCCTCAATATCAAAAACATCGGCGTGAGGACTGTGCAACGTTCCCCCCAAGATCCCGTAGGGGACCAACTAAGTATTAACTGGTGTACCAGTTTTTCTGGTACTTCAGTGTATAGCGATACTTAATTCTAACAATTTTCCTTCCATAAAAAGTGCTATGAAGGCATGCTAAAAGAGCCTTCAGAATGGCAGGAGTACCATAAACACTAACAAATCAGAATATTACACATGCACAAATCATATAATCTCATTTATTAAGCTGCAGAAACTGCTAGAAGGAAAATATGGGAACTCCTGAGGAATGCAGAATTATTTACTACTATAAGACATTACAGTTAACGATGTTGCTGCGTCATTCTGAACGTGCAGAGTGGAGGCAGTGTGTGGATGATGACGCTACCTGCAGTGTGTAGTAATAGGGGGTGTCTTTGGTGAAGGAAAGACTGCGGGAAAGAGACCCGTCCTCCCTCCTTCTCTCTCTCAGCGCGCCCTGCTGGTGCCTCCGAATCCGCTCCATTTGCTCCTCCACACTCATGCGCTGCCGAACGCCCTCTACACCACTGCTAATGTGCTCCACTGTACTGTTTGGACGGTTCTGAAGAAGACGTGCACACACACACACACACACACACAGACTGCGTGCTGCATTACAAGCAAAAACAGGTTTAATAGTATGATTTAAGGGTCTGCACACTTGTACAACCAAGTGACTTGGGTCTCTGGAGTGTCTACCAACCCACAAACTTTGATCCCGCCCCCAAACTGAATATCTCCTCCTACTTTGTGATTTATTTATGAATTTTTTATTTCTCACAATCCGCAGACTCTGCAGACCAGTGTTACTGAAGGTCAAAGCGAAGACTTAAGCATGCGCATCATCGGCCGTATACAGACCAACGCACATCGCTACATCGGCCCCCAGACTCACAGGACAGAAGAGCTGAGTGGATAAAGTTTATTGTTGATGGAAAGTCCCAGCTACAGTCGTGTGCTAAAGCTTTGTTAAACTTTGTTAAACTGCTTTTACAGCCTGGTTCAGTACAACATGGGATGTTGCAGGAATAAATATGTGAGTAGAATTCATTATAACAATTCATTCTTTTCCATTACGCAATAATTCAGTTAATGTAAGCCTAACACTGATACACACCAGTATACGTATCACGGATGTAATACTGCTGTTGAAGAAGCCCTGGTGAGATGCTTGATATCAGAAAACACTGCTTACTGGGCAACACCACACAGAACAGTGGGTCCAGGCATCAGTACTGCAGAAACTCCAGTTCTGTTATCAGCCCCCTTTTTGGAGCTTGGAGCCTTACGAGCATTGGACTCCATTAAATTTACTACTCTGACCCAGGAGTTTGTTTCCACTTGGATAGAAACATGATCAGTAAAGGATAGCCTCTGATGGCCAGAGGAATCAGACCTATTTTTAGCAGTGCCTCCTATGTGGCCCCAGGCAGCAGGCCACCCTGCACACATCCCCCCTCACACACACGCTGTTGCACTACATCTCACAGTTCTCAACTAAGTAACTCAGGAAAGAGCAATGCAATGAAACGAGATTAAGTGGGAATGCCAGACACCTTGTGTCTGCTCCCAGTGGTGGTGTGCTAGAGTACTTCCAAATGTAGTATCATTCTTGGTAGTATTGCTAGCATTTATCTACTCTAACAGTGTGTGTGGTGCCATAGAGAGCATCACAGCACTCTGGGTGGCATGCTGCTGAGGGCTAAGTGACCCTTCTCCATCACACTCCACCAACTGCCCAGGGGGATCTCCGTGTTGTGCTGGAGCCCCATAATGAACCCATGAGAGTAGGAGTGGTGGTCATCTCTGAGCACATTTCCATTTCCAGGTCTTACAGTGTGCTGGTTCCTTGTGACTTCGTGGCCAGGTGATGTTCATCGCCCCATGTGGTTATGAGAGGTGGAACAGAACACAGCTTGTGTATGTAACTGTGGTTCTGTGACACTGTGTAACTACCAGCTGTCACTGGGAACTCGAGAGAAACACGGCTATTCACTGCAAAGACTCAGTTGTACAGTCACATTGGGAATTTGCTGGGAAGGTGTCTGGTGAGGACGGTTTGACCCAGGGAAACCACAGCAGCAAATCAGGTTACTGAGAAGAACTTACTGATTTTGGTTCTGGTTTCTTGGCCTTCCTCAAAGTCACATAAGAAGCAATAGTGGAGGACACCGGCATGGGCGACTTTGTCCTTGGAGTCACCACTCCCACAGGATAGGACACTGGAAAGAGGAACAGTTGAAACATGAGGTTTGTAGGATGAAGCTAGTTTTGTACTCAACTCTGCTGTGGTAAACAGTGCTTCAGTGCACCTTTAGTACTAGAGGGCTCTTTCTCAGCAGCCTGTTCAGATTTCTCCTCTCCGTTGCTCTCATCTACTTCAGCCACTGTCGTCAGCTCCGGCTCACTCTTATACAGCCTGTAGTCTGGCCCCTGGGGAGGATTAGCCATTTCAGTCATCCTATTACTCACTGGGTCATATATATGAATGATGTGAGGAGACATGATGAGGCAAAATATTAATACTTTAAGCTAAATCAAATCAGAAGAAACAAACAAAAAATCTCAGAATAAATAAATGATGAGGAACTGGGGCCAAAAAGCAGAATAATGTATGGACAGATGTGAGGACAGTGCTGGTGGAGGAGCATGGATATGGGATGGGATGACAGGTTCAGCAGCCTCTTACGCTGTGGCTGCCATTGCGCTGGGCAGCTTTGCGGTCTTCGGGTTGGTGAGGACCTGTGCGGGGTGGGTGGAGCTGGGTGTGGCTGGGGCCGGGCAGGTGGGGCACACACAGGCGCCCTCTGCCCTCATAAAGGTGGGGAAGCGGAGGACGTGGGGGCACTGAATCTGACTCCTACAGAAAATATTCCCAAGATAAAGGTAAAGGTTTGGCCACTGCTGGGAGGTGATCACATATTGGACCCTGAGTGTAACACTGAGATTTAACGTGTGTGTGTGTGTGATGTGTCTGTGTGTGTGTGTGAGTGGTGTGTATGTGTGTGGTGTGCGTGTGTGTCTGTGGTGTGTGTGATGTGTGATGAGTGGTGTGTGTTGTGTGATGTGTGGTGTGTGGTGTGTGGTGTGTGGTGTGTGTGATGTGTGGTGTGTGGTGTGTGGTGTGTGTGATGTGTGGTGTGTGTGTGTG
>JAOVYV010000013.1:553892-568299 GCA_025674545.1 Hassar affinis | reverse complement strand
AAAATACACAATCATGTGTTTGATCAAAAGTATTAGCACCCCTAAACTATGTGCTTACACACACACACACACACACACACACACACACACACACACACACACACACACAAATGCGAATGGTGCTGATGGTAATGGTGATGATGGGAACGCTGCATTCGACTAGTCATTGTTAGAAAATGCACAGAATTTGTGAACAAGTATAAGACTGACAGACAGACTGTTTCATCTAAGACTACTCTGGAAATGTTTTTTTTTCTTTTCTAGATTTGCATTTCCTGGAGGATATCTGTACTGCCTGAAAGCGTTAATGGAGACTGCAGTGGATCCCCTTTCATTCCTATGGGAAATTTAAATTCTTTGAAATGAAGTTTATTAAAAATGATAAATCACATGGATCACATGCAAAAGTACATAGCACACCACAGAGCGCCTTTATCTATGCAACGATGTCTGGTCCGTGTCTGTATGTTAACCGGGTCAGGCTGTATTAATTGCAGAAGTGTGTGGAATAATAATAATAAGCAGGAGAAGTATGAGGGATAACAATATAGTGCTTTTCAAACATTATAATGAGTGTCAGTTCAATAACAATAATAATACTAATAATAATAATAATAATAATATCTAACCTTCCCCCCGTCCTATTTCACATTTTTACCACAAAGCACCCAGTATGAAATTTCCCAATCAACACATCAGCTTGAGCAATACCAAACGCATGGAAATGGAAAACACAGGAGGACTGTGTGTATGTGTGTGTGTGTGTGTGTGTGTGTGTATGTACAGGGGGTCTGAAGGACAGCACTGAGGTACAGTATCTCCCAGAAGCCCTGAGCCGGAGGAGAACAGGCGAGGCTGTGTCCACCCAACCCTGAGGGAGCGACAGAGCCGAAAAGACAGACAGCTCTGTGACGAGAGGCCTGGCCTTGCCCAAACACGCAGCATGAAAAAGGCTTTTAATACGAGTGTGTCAGCAGCACGCTCTCTGTTCACCTCCTTCACCACGAACACACACACACACAGTATTTAAACCCTATTCCTTTATGAGGATTCATTAACACACTGTTGCAGGATTAAAGTTACTCCTAAAGCTGAAGATTAACCTGGATTTAAAGGGTAAAAGGTAGAGTTTGTGTAAACCAAAAACGTTCGATAACGCCAAGTTTATTTTAACTTTGACACACACCATCCTAGTGTCCCTGATGTTACCATGCATGTGTGTGTGCGAGAGAGTGTGTGTGTGTGTGTGTGTGTGTGTGTGTGATGATGGTCTGACATTAATACAATGACACTGACGTGCAAACACAAAGCGCCACTTGGTCGTCTGTCATTGATAAGGCTTTCACAATTTAGAGAAAGTGGATAAAGTGTATGTGATCCATTTTTCTTGTTCCTGTGCTACCTGGATATGGCTGCACGAGTCCTGTGTGTGTGTGTGTGTGTGAATATTTTCTTACATGTGTATTTTTACACCATTTCTCACCATGCCAACTGTGTGGTTTATTTCAAATCTACAATTTCTCTGAGACACTACAACCATTCTGTCCTCTCTCTCTCTTACTGTGGAAGACTTGCAAGCCACGCCCCCTTCTCTTTTAGCGTTTTAACATCTGGCATAAAGTGCCACATCTGTGGTTGTCAGCATGCCATTTTTAAACACTTTCCTGCTCCATCGTCTACATCAGAATTCCTTCGGCACGTGCCAAAGAGCCAGCGTTCAACCAAAACGGGATCGCTGTATCTTTCTACGAATCTATACGCGTATAAAACATTTAATTAATTTCACTGATAAACTATTTTGGGACTGAAAGAGTCAAAATGCAACCCAGCTGCTTCCAGTATGTCTTTTAAAGATTTAAGCAACATTCAAAAAGGTTAGAAAAGGATATCATGATATTTCTGAAATGTCCAATGCGACATAACTTCATAACTTATCATGATCATTCATGATATGATGATTTCATCGACGTTTCGCCCTGCTTGGAAACAAATCAAAAATATGTTCTGTTCAGTGTCAGAAACAAAAAATCCTTCCGAATGAGACAAGCGCATTAAACACCAGGGGTAATATTTTCAGCACGCTCCAGGAGTGAGAGACTGACGAGCACCGACAGATTCTGGTGGAGGAAAAATGTTCATGTTCAAGTCAAAAGTTTCAAGGTCCTAATAATTGGTGCTCAAAGAGTGGCAGTGGTGTTGAACTGATTAGGAAAAACCTCTGCTCAGGAACAGGCCACTGAAACAGAGATTAATTTGCCCCTAATGCCCCTTGGGTTGAAATATTTAAAGCTGGAACGTGGCCCGTGTCCTCTCGAATAAACCGTATTTCCTGATCCCGAGGCTCTAGTGAAAGAGGCTTGTTTTTGGACGCCGTGTCCTCGCAGCTGACGTGCTCGGCATGGCTTCAGCACCGAGTCACGGGAGAACTCCATTTGCTTCCCTCGTTTAAATCCATACGCAGATCCTGAGAGTCCTGAGGGAATGCGAGTCTCCGGAGAAACAGGGCATCCGTAATGCCAGGACACTTCGCAATAACTCAGTCATTAGGTTTATGACACTAGTGATTTAAGTAGCTGTGAACCATAGATATGTGAGAATTATCCAGAGACCTGACCAGTTAATCCTTGGTGGGTCCTCTACGGGATCTTGGAGGGAACGTTGCACAGTCCTCACGCTGATGTTCATTTGTTGATGCTCGATCATTGAATTCCAATGTTACTTGAGGCAGTCTTGTACGCCTATCACGTGAAAGATTCACGTTCACCCGGAGTCTTTTTTACGGCCCCGCTGCTGTTGAGGTTTTCCCGGTACACCCTTGATATTAAACATTGCTTCTATGATATTTTGGTGTTCTCTAGAAGCTTCCATAGATGTCTATCACTTTATACAGACGGCATTGCTATGTATTTTGCATCATACCAGTTTTTCTGGTACTTTCATGTGTATGCTGCAGTATTTCCTATTAATTATATTAACGCCGTTATTACCTTCGTATGTCTATCTTCTCACCCGGGGTCGCTATTGATTCCAAATAACAGGGAAGTCTCAGGGATATCTGTAACTAATTACTAATACATAACTAGTTAAATCACAATAACTATTATTTCAATAATAGATTAATCTATCCGTTATTCCGTTAATCGAATAGTTGCAGGTCTTTATTTAAAGGTTGCCTGAAGCTCTGAGTGAAATTACGAGCTGTTACTGTGGCTAAATCTATACAATGCAATAAGATATAGATGATATAGAAGATGAAAGAAAAGGAAACGGTGCGTCTGTGATAAATACTATGTTCATGACGTGTTGAAGTAGCCTGGCATTTAGGAGGACTGAAATAAACAGCGGTGCAAATGATGCCGGCACCTCCAGCAAGAAAGCTATACCAGATGTGAAGATCCCAGATGTGAGCCACGTGTGTCATGCAAATGTTGTTCGCAGACCTCCTGATGTGTAAAAGTCCTGAATTCCCAGTAGGAGATGTTTCCCATGAGGCTATGGATGGGAAACAAGTTGGCACTGTTATGAGGAATTCAGTGTCAACAAAACCCCAGAATGTGAGGGAGAGGGAGAGGGAGAGGGTCGAAAACGTCCTTGGCCAGGACCAAAATCCATAAAACAAAGACCCTTTTCTGTCCTTCAGGGTCGACAGAAACTGATCCACGCAGTAGCGCGTATTTCTCTGGAGCAGCGGGTTCATGCTTCCACAGCGTTTGGGCTTGAGAGGGTGTAAAAGGCACAGGAGTCTTTATGGGAAGCCTCAGGGCTTCATTTTAGAGAATGTAACTCCAGACAGCTGGAATCAGGACGAGTGGCAGCACGAAGGCTGGAATTAGTTTGTGCCTTTGTTAAAGGTATATTAGGCAAGATTTGTAGAAAATAAATGAATAAAATGTAACTAATAATAATAACTAATCTTTGCCACCAAAAACTTAACAAACTAAACTTAACATTAGTAAACATTTTTATATTTTTTCCCATCTTATTTGAACAAAAAAAAAACGAAAAACCATGCAACATATATAGGACATGATAAAAATACCTGGTTTACACCATAACCCTGGGACAAATGCATTATGTAATGGAGAAGACCCATTTGGAAAACTGTCTTTTGGTCCAGCACGCTTGTTTGGACAAGGAGCTTCAAAAAATAATACATTAATTAATTAAATAAAATAAAATTAAATGCCTAACCGAGCTGCATAAACAATGATTAATTTTAATTAACGCACCTTTATTAGGATGTGAAGGCGCTTTGGGGGCGTGTCTATAAAATGATTGACAGGAAGCCAATCCAAATCCAAACCCAAACCCACTTTCCGGCCCGGATGGCGCATTTCTAATGTGTTATTTTTTCATCTCAGTAATCATTTGATCTGAAAGAACTACTTGAAGTGCTCTTGGTTAATGATTTTCGACATCTTTTTGTACATTATCTGTATTTATAAGAGATGTACAAATCGCTTGTTGCCCCTTTAATATAGCCCGTGTGTCAGTGGGATCTCCTGCACCGGGTGCACTTAATTCCTCAGGAGCTAAAGGAGCCTGGTCCTTAAAGTCTGCTCTGGATCCTGAGCTTCTTCATGGCTCCTGGGAAACCTGATCCCGGATGCATTGCCAAGGAAAAGTTTCTAACATCCGCGTGCATCTTTAAAACGCTACTCACTGTGCTGTACAGGACGCTGTCGGTGTCGGGCTCGGACAGCTCGCTCAGGTTCCGGTCCCACCGCAGGTACGGCTCACTGCTGTCCATTATTTCCATGCCGAGAGCTTTGGAGGATTGTTAGGAAGAAAATGTGTGTGTGTATGAGACACAGAGAGAGTGCGCGCTCCCGTGGGCTGCCTTCCTGCCGGGGACGCGGATGCCCCCGGAACTTGTCTGAAACTCTAATAACTCGGTGTTGTCACTAAATATCTCCCAGTACCGCTTTTTATAAAAGTCTCGCCCTGGTTGTGAACAAGCAGCTCGACTTTCCCCGGTTCTCGGATCTTTAAGTAACTACACCTCCCTCTCTCTCTCTCTCTCTCTCTCTCTCTCTCTGACACCCAGGAATTTATGGGGCGGGGAAAAAACATTACATGCCCGTTCAAAGTTACACAAAATCACTCCATATTATCTCAAACAAACGCTTTACTACTTTATTTGTGTAGGTTTGTTCACGCACAGGGTGTCACTCTTTTTATATTTACGCTTTTAAACAGCTAAACAAATTATATAAATAAATAAATAAACACATAAAGAGATAAACCCGCCCCCCGGTATTCCACAGCCAATCAGGTAAGACTTCAAAAAAAAACAACACGCCTAAAGCTCGAATTACGTGACGCGTAGGTGGAAACAGACAGGTGAGACAACCAATCAGAGTGCCGTAAAGACTACGGAGGAGAAGACAACCCAATAAGTGGTAACTCTCTGCTGAAACTCTTAGCAAACCGAATAAAGCCAAGAATACTTATCATGAGGAACCTCCTCCTGTCCGTCCCTCAAACACTCCGTTATGTTTCAGCATGGTGTTTTGCTTTAAAAAAGAAGAAGAAGATGGCAGCTTTGTGGAACTAGTTTTGTTCATAGTAGTGATAAGAGAATGAACTTGTTAGAACCCCAACAAATAATAAATACACAACACAAGCTGTACACACTAAGACAAAAGTTTCCTCTTTTTTCCTCTTTGTCTGTGACAAACAAGGAAAATGTCAAGGAAAATGTCACAGTTTATCTAGCTGGATGTATTCAAAAGTACATTATGTTTTCAAAAGTATGTGGACACCTACACCAATCAGGCATAACGTTATGACCACCTCCTTTTCTCAGTTCCACTTCCCATATAGATACAATTCCAGCCTGTAGTCCATCTGTTTCTCTACACACTCTGTTAGTCCCCTTTACTCTGTTCTCTAATGGTCAGGACCCCCACAGGACCAGCACAGATCAGGTACTGTTTGACCCTGATGTGGTGGTGGTGTGTTAGTGTGTGTTGTACTGGTGTGAGTGGATCAGGAGTTTTTAAACACCTCAGTGTCACTACTAAACTGAAAATAGTCCACCAACCAAAAATGTCCAGTGCCCAGCATCCTGTAGGGAGCATCCTCTGAGCACTAAAGGATTAGAGGATGACTAACAAACTGTGCAACAGATGAGCTACTGTCTCTGACTTTACATCTACAGGGTAGAGCAATATGGTAGATGTATCTCATAGAGTGTACAGTAAGTGAACACGGTGTTTAAAAACTCCAAGAAAGGCAAGACCAAGACCTTAAATCAGTGGTATCCAATTTTATCCAAGCAGGGCCAGTGGTGTGGGTGCAGGTTTTTCTATTGATTAGACCTATTGATTAAAAACAGGTGGAATGAGGTCAGGCTCCTGCTTGACTGGAGCGATGTTTTGTGGATAAGATCAGACACCCCTGACTTAAAGGGTTGAGTCTGAATCAAGACCACCGTTTTGGGATTTTGGGGGCGGTCAAGACAGAATCAAGGCCAAGCCTTAGGGGTGCACGACCAGTTTCAAGACCATGGATTTAATCAGACATATTTACCATCACTAGCAGATTGGTGCATTATACATCTGCAGCTCCCTGAAACAAAAGTGCAACACAAAACTACCCACTTCATATTCTACTCTTGTAAAAAACAAACAAGAAAAAAAACCCAGAAGGTTGAAAGGTGCTCAAATAGGATGAGCAGTAAATGCAGGACCATCTCCAAGATTATGAGATGAGATGTTAAAGGATGGATTGAGGTGGGATGGCCGGGTGTGTACAGACCTTTTAGCTTTATAGAGTCAATCTGATGTGACGCACACCACCACCCCCATGTGGAGAATTTCCAGATGCTAAAAATGAGTCAGTGAGAGTGTGTGTGTGTGAGAGAGAGTGAATTACAGCAAAGGAATCTTTTTTTTTTTTTTAAAACAAAGAAAGAAAGAACAAAATAATTTGTTCAGACCAAATGATAGTCACAGTTCTGGCATCACCGTTTCCATCTCCAGGCCTGGCGTGAAGAACAGTTTGTGATAGGAAAAGCATCATGGGAATTTATAAAAAAAATTAAAAACTACTAGTCTTTATCTAAGAGTATACAAATACTCTGTGCCTAACTCTATATTGTTCAGGTGTAGAAAACTCTGTACAGGAACTCTAACTCTACAGCGAGTACAAAGACAGTACTGAAACCGCTGCTTGAAGACGTTTCCCTGAACAAAACGTTAAAAATGCTTCTGAAACCAGATATACTGGAGTGGAAGAACATTAAAAGGATCAGAAGGGATGTTGTTTCATTCAGGAAACGAGAGAGAAAATGTCTCTGTACAAAACATTAATACGACTCATATGAGTGAAGAGTGAAGCGCAAACAGCAAGTCTCTGAAGACAGAGTTCAGTGTTGTGGTTTATTAATACAATACTGTGTTGAAATTAATCAGTAATAAAACCAAATATGTTTTCCACAAAGCAGGTAACTTGCTGTCAGCTCCTGATCACACGAGGAAGTCAGACATGATAATACCTTCACTCAACTGCTGAACAAAAATAGTCACTCAAAAGAACAAATAACAAGAAGAATGTCAGAGTATTATGCAGTGTTTACTGAGCTGCCAGGACAAGCCCTTCACTCCCGATCCCGCAGGTCGCTCAGAAAGACGATGTTGTCTGTAGACAGACAGAAAAGATCTATTGTTGTGAAAGTACAAAGACACACTCGAACCAGAAACATTATTTTCTAAGCCACAAAAGTGTCATGAACGTCTAAAACTTCCAACGCGTGGTCAGCAGCAGCGTCTAGCCTTTAGCGCGCAGTATTCTGAAGTGATTATTACAGGGCTAAGCGGATACGCGAGGTCTAACCTGCAATGATGGTGGTGGCCTGTCGTCTCACGTTGTTCTTGTCCACGTACTCTCCGTAGTCCAGCTTCCCCTCGACAAGAATCCGAGACCTGGACATATTTCCACTGAATTTAATGAGGTATCTCACAGTGTCTCTAATCCTTACTGAACCATTAAAAATAGTGAAATCTAACAAATGCTCTGTTAGCTAAATATTTTATTAGCTGGCATTCGCTTTGTTAGCTAAATAACAAAATGTCTGTTAGCAAAACATGTGATCAGCTGTTAACCTCTCATCACTCACATTATCTCTGTTAGTTAAATCTGACATTAGCTCTGTTACCTTTTTTTCCATTGTTAGACTTTAAAATTGAAGCACTTCATGAACCTTGTTTGTCTGTCACTCACTCATTCACTCAATAACTCACCCACTCACTCAATGCCTCACCCACTGACTCACTCATTCACTCAATGACTCACCCACTGACTCACTCATTCACTCAATGACTCACTCACTCAATGACTCCCTCACTCACTCACTCATACCCTCAATGACTCCCTCACTCACTCATTGACTCATTCAGTCATTGACTCACTCACTGACTCAATCACTCAATGACTCCCTCACTCACTGACTCATTCACTCACTCATTGACTCATTCAGTCATTGACTCACTCACTCATTGACTCACTCACTCATTGACTCACTCACTGACTCCCTCACTCACTCATTGACTCATTCAGTCATTGACTCACTCACTGACACATTCACTCTCTCACTGACTCAATGACTCACTCACTCACTCACTCATTGACTCACTCAATCAATAACTCATTCACTCAATGATTCACTCACTCACTCCATTCACTCACTGACTCCATTCACACAATGACCCACTGACTCACTCACTGCCTCACGTAATGACTAGAAACAGTGAACTATTTAAAACTTCAGGTGCACTACACTGTATACATACCCTTTCTTTACATACTGATAGGCTACGTCTCTTAGGCCGGGCTTGAACACTGAGATTCTGTGCCACGTCGTCTTCTGACTGACATCTCCTGCAAACATCACACATTCAGCATAACAGAATTATATACTTTTCAGTACCATCACTCATACATACTGTCTACATGCATGGATCTGTTGTTTACGGACTTGCTAGTTCATCATATAACCCCACTACATATGGACAGGTGCTGACTCAGCTCCACCTCTATCACATGCACTGATGAACCCCAGCTTTATTCTCACACTGATTATCAGTGCAGCTGTGACTGTGACATGGTGGTGTTTGCTGCATGTATGAGAATTTCAGCCTTTTTCTCGACGTTTTCACAGCGTATCAGCTTACTGCGAGCAGCTGGTGTGGAAAGGGTTTCAGCAAGCTGCAGTTTTAGCTACATGTCCCAGGCTTGTGAAAGATGTGGGTTTCAGTGTGGTGAAACTGAAAACTAAACTGTTCAGTTCAGTTAGTGAATGAGCAGGCAAATTTCTAGTGGTGTGTCTTTACTGTCATATGTTTACAGATTCTTTGTACTGGTGTGAGTGGATCAGACACAGCAGTGCTGCTGGAGTTTTTAAACCCCCCAGTGTCACTGCTGGACTGGAAATAGTCCACCAACCAAAAACATCCAGTCACCAGCATCCTGTGAGCACTAAAGGATTAGAGGATGACACAAACTGTGCAACAACAGACAATCTACTGTCTCTGACTTTACATCTAGTAAGGGAACACAGTGTTTAAAAACTCCAGCAGCACTGCTGTGTCTGATCCACTCACACCAGTACAACACACACTAACACACCACCACCACATCAGTGTCACTGCAGTGCTGAGAATGATTCACCACCCAAATAGTACCTGATCTGTGCTGATCCTTTGGGGGTCCTGACCATTAGAGAACAGAGTAAAGGGGACTAACAGAGTGTGTAGAGAAACAGATGGACTACTAAAATGGACAATGAGTGTAGAGAAAAGGAGGCGGTCATAATGTTATACCTGATCAGTGTATATATTGCATGCTGTTACCTGTCTGTGAGACTTCGCCCTCTCCAGAGCGCCACATCTCATTAGTGGCCATAGAGAAGATGGTAACGGGGTTTCTACCATCAGCCTGTCTCATAACAGGGTCCTGCCCCACACGCCCCAGCAGCTGTACCCGGTTAATGGCTGAGAGAGAGAGAGAGAGAGAGAGAGAGAGAAATCAGATGAGATTGAGGATTGAGGTGATAGACGTGGACTAAGACCGGCTCAGTGCCACACAAGGTAAGCCAAATTTGTACAAAGGAACATGCAAAACCAAACCACTCTTCCAGATTTATCTTTAAAACACAATGCAATAAATAAAACAGCATCCTGGTACAACAGTCCAAAGAATACGGAGGAGGTAAATCAACTATATGGTGTTCTCATCACACCCTGATGTGCTTGTTGAACTTCTAGATTTAGTCTTCCTTTGTTGTCATATTGAACTCCCATTCTTCTGGGAAGGCTTTCCACTAGATTTCAGAGCATGGCTGTGGGGATATCTGATCATTCAGATACAGCCTAGTATGGTGATCATTTCCGTGACAATATTGTTCATCGACAAATGAATGCCAAGTATCAATATTTTATTATAGAAATTGTCTTAAAGCACATTCTGCTAACCTGTGGAGCTGAATAAAAAAAATTTCCTTTTTTTATTATTAACGCTGCATGTGATTTATGTGTCACAAGTACACAGAGCCTAAATGATGTGTCACTCTTCTCTAGATACTGTAAGAAACCATTTCCTTTGTCATTTCCTAAAACTTGGGGTTTTTTTTGGTCTCCCTATTTACGTTGGGGTTCTCAGCCATGGTACACTTCAATAATCAATATCAAACACAAGGGTAAAAAGATTCTCCCCACAGTGGCTGTTTTGCAAATCCAGAAATAAAATAAATTCTCAGAAATAAAGTGTTAACAAATGCCATTAAAACGCTGTCACCGTCATCATGGAAAACTCACATCTCTCCAAGATGAGACTGGCATCTGTGGATCTGTGCCTGGCAATCTGTCTTAATAACTGTTGAATAAAACATTCACATTGGTATAAATCATGAGCATAAGTCTTACATACAAAGATGTCAGTTTGCATCAGGAAGCCTGTACGTACCAGCGCTGATCCAGTCCGAAGCATTTCCGTTCACGGTTAGATGTCTGACCGGTCAGTCTGTAGGGAAGCGAAAGAAGAATTGATTTCCAATATGAATGAAGTAAAACTGATGGGAACAAATCCTTCACAGACTTGCAGGGTGCTTAGTGGTGTGTAAAATGACCGTTGCATAAAGTTAAAGAAAGACCAACAATGAAGTACACCAAATTTTAAAGTTGGAGCAATTCTTGAGATATTGAAAAGTGTCAGCTGTGAAGGGCGGGTTGAAGGGCGTGAATGTGCGTTCGTCTCATAATTCCCGTCTACTTTTTCCTGACCAAAGCCACTTGAACACACACACACACAGTCACAGTGACCACCTATAAACTCAGTCAGAAACTCTGGAGGAGAACTTGCAATCTAATATGAAGGAAATATACAGTTTCTGTAATTGTTCAGCTTGTAAATCAAAAACTGGGGGAGTAAAACTAAAGAAACTATGGCTGAGGTCCAGATTACTGTCTGCACCGCACTTCATAAAACTGACGGCACTGAAGCCATTATTTCACACCAAGTTCCTGGTGTCCTAAGTGTGGGAACTACTAAGTTCACAGTTCCTAGTGTGGGTCGTTTGAGATGCTGCACTTTCTAATTCACTTCCACCCGTCCTTACTTCACTGACACGACAAGAAAGATGCCACAATATTAAAAGAATAAGCACAAACAGGTGTTTATTTGTATAAAGTGTTTTACGAGGTTGATCTTTTTTCATCTTTAGAATTCAGGTCGTATCCAACACTATGGTGCAACACCACCACCTAGTGGACCGGAACGTCACTGCAGCTGCCCAGACTAATGCTTTAAATGTTTACAATTCTGTTTAAAGGGTCAATAGGTAATATTTCACACTTCTAAAAAAAGAACCTGGAAGGTATGTGAAACACGATAATCTATAAAGATTTAAGCCGTGATCTCAGCATGAGTGTAAGAAGAGGCTGAGAAAACCCATTTGGAAAACTGACTTCATGAAGATGTGAATGGGGGCGGAGTCAAGAAAATAAACACAGTGCGTTCAAATGTGGAACGCACCTACTTAACCGTTAATCTTACCTAACAGATCTTTAAGTAGACACATTTGAAAGGTTTTATTGAACATTTGAGACCCCCCACCCCCCTACCCAGGTTCAGGAAGCTCTGCCCCCAGGATCTGTAGTGGCAAGCTGTAGTGTGTATGTTTGTGTCTATAAAATGACAAACCATACAGCGAGGACGATTTTGATTTCCATCACTTCTCTGATCCTATGTGAGCTGATTTTAGATCTTTTGACCCATCTGTAGATGTTTCTAGAGGTTCTTGGTAATTCCAGGTTACTATCTGTAGATTTTCCTACTTCATTATTTGCAAAATCAAAGGGTTTCAGGTCGTCCAAGTGTCCATGCTGGATTTGGAAATGTTGTTGTCCTGCTGTGTTCATGCCACTTCCTGTTCCCTCTGTTCACTCATCTGCTGTCCATCCTAAACACTGTGTTGTCTTTTAGTCAGTCATTTCTCAGCAGTTTCTATACACTTAGCACACTTATTTCCACTCTATCTTTACATGCACTGCTACTATGACTGAAAGTTTAAATCCTCCAATATCTTATTCTTAGTGTCTATAATCTACAGACCCCCACCACCACCACCACCACCACTGCACTTTTACAACACTTACACCTACAACACTTACGACCTCTACACCTACCAAATCTATTTATTTTCATTTCTTTACACACATTCCTACTTCGTGTCATGAATCTCTGACATGCTGGTCCTCATCCATCCTGCTGCATTCTGCTGCATGTTTTAGCTTTGCAGTAAGTTTTAAGCATTCATGTCTTTTCTTCATTTATAAATTTAAGAACTATTTTTTTTGCTCCTTCATTTGACTCCATATTTCTTCACGCACTGTAGCGCTAATCTTTCTGTCTAAATCATTCCGCATTGTCTGAATGTCCTCTTTAGAAGTAAACGCCGTTTCGGTTAACTTACATGTTCCTGCACGCTGTATCCAGTCCGGTCGTAAAAAGGTTCCGTGCTGATGTATATGACCGATCTGATAGTTCCGCCCTAACATCAGGGGTCTCAAACTCATTTTAGCAAACGGCACACATTATACAGAAAAAAACAAGTTTAGTAAAACAATAATACATTCGTAATTCTTCTTACATTAGTTCATGTGGATCTTATCTTATCCAAAATATCAATAGTATGTGGACACCTGACCATACTGTATAGAATCTCTTTGTATGTATAAAGTGTTAGGAGATTTATCAGTTTTCCTTCAGTGGAACTAAGAGACCCCAGACCTGTTCCAGCATGACAATGCTGCTGGAACTGGAACTGGAGCTGGAGCCTCCACACCAACATCAGCACCTGATCTCATAACCCTCTTGTCACTGAACCATCACAAATCACCACAGTCACACCCCAAAATCTAGTGGAAAGCCTTCCCAGAAGAATGGAGGAGGTTATAGTAGCAAATACAGGACCAGCTCCATACTAATGCCGAATGTTTTGAAATGAGATGTTCATCTACTTCCAGGTGCTAAACATGAGTGAGTGAGTTACAGGAAAGGTCGATCCACGAGGTGCTACGCATTGTAAAAAAAAAAAGAAGTAGACTTTGACAGAACAAAAAGATAAAGTCCCAGTTTTTTTCCATCACCCTTTCCTAATTTGAAGAACGGTTTTGCGAATTTTACTTTTGTTGAAAAGGTGATCAAAGGATAGGAACAGGAAAGGCATTGTGGGTGTTTATAAAAACAACAGATGGACATCCTGATTTTCTAAACCCACAGTTATAAAGTGAGAGAAAGACCTTTAAAAACACTTTAAAAAGTGTTTAAAGTGTTTAAAGTATCTATTTCTATAAATATACATATACTATATGCTCATGCACTCGGCTAAGTTAAAGTTTGTACACCCAGGTGACTGGTTCCCATCAGTCAACTTAATATCTGCATAAACACTGATTCTGTCTGTGCTGCTGCTTCAACTCCTGTCCCTTGGGCTTTCTCCCAGGCTCTGAGAGACAAAGAGGACCTGAGTGAGACCCAGCTGAACGCACAGGCCTGCAAATGCAGAATTGGACCTCAGTCAGTGTCCACTGTCTGATTAAGAGCTGTAGCTGCTGATGCCACACAAAACCTGCGTTGTGTTGAGAGCTTCGAGTGTTGGGAGCTTGGTTGATCTGATGTTACGTACCAGCTTTAGCATACAGAATGGAAAAGTTTATAAACAAAGATGAAAATCACGAATCATTTCAAAATGTGCTGTTTAGTGTTTAGTGCATGTTAAGTGCAGTGAGTTTCACACAGTCACATTACTGACGTCTGTGATATTGTAGTCTCTGGCCTTCAGTGTTTCTATGGAGGGACCATTAGGCCCTATGGGGAGAATGGTGAAGGTCCTGAGTTTTTTGAG
>JAOVYV010000013.1:488269-501204 GCA_025674545.1 Hassar affinis | reverse complement strand
ACCACCACATCAGTGTCACTGCAGTGCTGAGAATGATCCACCACCCAAATAGTACCTGATCTGTACTGGTCCTGTGGAGGTCCTGGTCATAATGTTATGCCTGATCAGTGTATAGTAGAAAATAACACTGTCATTGATGCCTTTATATTTACATAGCTAACATATAGTATCCTGAAGTTATATGTAGCCCCCCTTTCCTGTACTTTTTTTTTTAATCTCTATTTGGAAACTGTAAGTGTAATGTTGTCTGTGCTTCATGCTGTTCTGGAACTTTTAATGGACATTATATATGAGGAAAAACCTTGATCTTAAATTTTTAGGTTTAAAAGAAGCCAAGCTGTTTGTGATTGCAGTGAGAAAGGCTTCTCCGCTGTGCAGTGTCGCGTTTTCATGGGCTGGAAAAGCTGTTTTCTGGAGTGGCCTGGAGTGGAGGAGGGAAGGCGAACAGTGTGTATGTGCACTGAACTGTGAATAAACATATTAACATGTGAAAGAGTGGGACCAACACAGGCTTAGTCCCAAGACTTCCAAAGAGCAAAAGGGAGGGCAGAAACACACATTACTCCACCGGACAAAAAAGTCCTTTTTTCTCGTTCACTGACGGCGGGACCTGACACACCTCCTAAGTGATTCAGTCTTTTAAAAACACTTAAAAACACTTCAAAATCAGGAAACTAAACCTAGCAGGATTTTGATTGGTGTCTTCATTGTCAGTTCAAAATGTTAATAATGTATAAGTGTAGCTGTCATAGTACCCTTTGAATAATGATATCTGGATCATTACAATTCATTTCACATCCATTTTAAGGATCTTTATTTTAAGATCCTGTAAAATAAAACATACTTAATTTATTATGCCATGTATAGATATGAACAAAATTTGGTTGCATTACTCTTAGGAAAATGATGCTGACCTTACTCATTACATAATCATTATAATGTAATGTATACTATAGAGTATAGCTTATAATGTAAAGCTTCATCTTGTGCATTGATTTGCTCTGAGCGTTACATTGCTGCCCTGCGATAAGAAGCACATCTGGCTGAGCAGTGCGTCCAGTGTCTTCTGCATATTTCTCCTCCTCTGAAATGCCTTCGCCATCCATTTGTAACCATAGCAGCGATGGCTGTGGCCGATTATAGCATGTCATCGCTGTGCCATGTGCCTCTGCAGGGGCCTGATGAGACTCCACGCCATTAAGAGAGCTTCACCTTTCCATCACAGCTTGCGGTACACGCTGCTTTTAAACTCCCTGTGAATATGCGCGACCTGGTTAGCGCTTAGACCTGATGCTGCAAGTCTTTCTAATAACAGCGACCTCACACCCCCTGCAGGACAGGTTTCTGCAGCACCCTGGGAAAGCAGTAGGCTTCGTTAAATCCGTTTAGGGATGCACTAATTATCTGTCAGCTTCTGGGGATGATTTAAAGCAAGCAGCAAAGAAGGCAAGGTGAATGATAATGATAACGAAGGTGAGGTGAAAATGGAGGCTCAGAATGCGGCATGGTCTTTACATTTACATTTATGGCATTTAGCAGACGCTCTTATCCAGAGCGACTCACAAGAGTGCTTAGTCATTAACTTGGAATATCCAAAGCTAAGGCTGGTAGACCAATTCAGGCTACTTTATAAATATCTACGATACTGCTAGAATTTAGCCGTATACTATTTAATAAACCCAAGTATTCCTAAACTACACAAACCCAGTGAAGAACAAGACATAGGGAATACAAGAACTGCAATAACTCTTTAAGCCATGCTGTTATTCAGCAGCATGTGTAAGGTATTAAAGTATGTGGGTGTGTGAGTGGTAATATTTATTTTACGTGCTTAAACTCATAAGACCTGTTTCCATCTGTCTCATACAATCTGCATATATGATTCTGCAAATAAAAGGAGCTGAGCTGTATAGTTAGGGTAATGTAATTCCCACTCTGTCATGCGGTGACAAACAGTATTTATGCTCCATTTAATCTGATTCCTAGTGAGGTATGCTGTAATATGCTTCAGTATCATAGTGCATGTTATATGAAATAAATAGAAGATAAGCATCATCAAAAATATCAAAATGTATAAAATTCTATATAAATTTATAAGAGCAGAAAATCCAGACAAATTAAAGGAAAAAACAGTGACTTGTGCTGCTATGGTTTGCCTCTAAGAGGCTTGTCCTCATTGAATGGTTGAATGAATATTTACATTTACATTTATTTGGCAGACACCCTTATCCAGAGTGACTTACATTTATTTCATTTATACCACTGAGCAGTTGAGGGTTAAGGGCCTTGCTCAAGGGCCCAACAGTTTCAGCTTGGTGGCCATGGGGCTTGAACCGCCAATCTTCTATTCAGTAGCCCAACACCTTAACCACTGAGCCACCCCTGCCTTTTGCCCAATATGACAACGATGTGAATCATATGCCATGGCCTTCAGAATTGAACACCAATGGGAGATTCACTCTCCACTTCTGAAATGGTTAAAACATCAAATGAGGGAATTTATTTCGTAAGAATGGTGCTCCATCTCTCCAAAAGAGAGCTCCAGAAAGTTGTTCTGGCGGCACGTAATCGTCCAGCACCTTACTAAGGCGCTTTATGTTGGTTTTTCCTTTAATTTGTCAGCTGTATTTCAATAAGCAAAACTAAAGCTCTTACACTAGCCATTTTAATTAATATATTGATTAGAGACTGGGATTTACCCAGGACAATGATTAATATCAGTAAACTTGTATCTGAGAGTATTTATACTTCTTACAGTCCTACATGATGTTTGTGCAATTACTACCTCATATCATACATTGAGCACAGAGAGATGGTGTAATATGGCTGATATGTTCTAAGATGAATTGGTTGACACCTATTACAAACAGGTTAATTGCTTTGCCCATAATCAGTTCCAGTGCATCTCTTGCAATATTGACTGCAGGCTCCTTTTCGGGGATTGTGCCTCAGGCCATCTGTCTTCATTAAAGTGTGGTGCATTGTGTTTTGAGACTGGTAAATTCTGTGTGATCTGTATTGCGTGTTCAGAAGTGCTCACAGAAACTTAAAAACGATTTGTGTCTCTGTAGGAACTTTGAGCCAGCAGCACTGGGTGAAGAAGTACCGCTCCTGCAATGGTGCCAGGCAATCGCCCATCAACATTGATGAGAACTTCACCCAGGTTCAAGTGCAGTACCAGGATTTGCAGCTAGAGAACTGGGACCAGCTCATGTCGGCTTCTACTATCAGCAATGATGGAAAGACAGGTTGGCTTACTGTTTTCTGGCTCAGGGACAGGCTTGATAAAAATGAGATAAAATGTTTTTTTCTCATTCAATCTAAATAAAATGTTGAATAATAAGTTTTGTAGCGGAACTGAATGCTGAAAGATGAGTCTTTGCATGTTCTCAAGAATCAGTAATTATTACATTTTGTGTGTTTGTGTGTCCTTGCACTTACATTCCTCAGTGGTTATCAATGTGAATGGACAGTACTACATCAGTGGAGGAGGACTCGGGTCACGCTTCAAAGTAGCCAGGATCACGTTCCACTGGGGCCGCTGCAACGCCTCATCCGATGGTTCAGAGCACAGCCTTAATGGCTACAAGTTTCCTCTGGAGGTAAGAGGCATGGCGATACATGTTAATATGCACATCTAACACAGCTTCAAAGTTTCCCAAATGCATTGTAGGATCTAGAGATCAAGATGAGGTTTAATGCTGCAATCCATTTGGATAAACCCAGCAGAATGGCCATTCAACCTGGAATTCCAAGCTGGGAAAACATGCAACTTCCACCTAGTCTGAATTCTCAGCACCATGGTGGCCCTTTGCATCATTGAAATGTTAAAATAATTCATGTTTCTTATATGTTTATAAAACTCAAGGACTAGCCATCCAAACATGACCTTGTTCTGGGCATCAATTGGAACATGTTTAGATCAGAAATCAGGGAATATGGACTTAAAACTGAGTATGATTGCAAAAGATCAGCCCCATTTATAGTACGCTGATTATCAGTAAAGTGTAGTATATTACAGTACACAGAAGTACCAGAAAAACTATGCAAAATCCATAGCAACACCACCTGTGCACGTCATTGGTTACATCCACCAGTGTGTATATAAAACAATAGACATCTATGGAAGCTTCAAGAGCCGAGAATGGCGAGTTATCACGTTTTTGTGATTTTCAACACAGTTTAGTAGTTGGAGTTTGTGAGATGGGTCACAGCATTTCGCAGGTAGAAGCAAAGTTTGGATTTTCACTTATGAGCATTTCAAGTGTGTACTGCAACTATAAGACTTTCTTCAAAACCTCGAATTTACGACAGCAGAGTGGCTGTAAAAAGACTCTGGGTGAATGTGAGCAGCAACGGCTGGCAAGAATCGTTTCACGTGATAGGTGTGCAACACTGCCTCAAGTAACATCAGAATTCAATGCTGGGGCCTCAACAAACATTAGCGTGAGGACTGTGCAACGTTCTCTCTAAGAGCCTGTGGAGGACCTACCAAGGATCAACTGCTATACCAGTTTTTCTGGTACATTAATCGGAAAACAATACTATATTTTGGAATTGATCACCTCTCGTTAAAATATTAGATATTAAATGTGTTTTGTGCTGACCAGCCAGACTTAGCACTAACATAACTGTTCAGAAAAGCTCATTTTCTCCTGTTATTTCACTCTAATGTGCATAATTACTGTGTCAAATAACTGACGACTTGCAGCCAGAAGCTCAGTGCTAGTTTAAAATGCTGGTTGATTTTTTTCTGCATTCGGCACAGATGCAGATTTACTGTTACGAAGAAAATGAGTTTGACTCTATAGATGATGCTCTGAGGGGGAATGGCAGAATCGCTGCGTTGGCCGTATTGTTTGAGGTGAGTCAGTGCTTCTCAATCAGAAGTACTCTTTTTTTCTTTTCCCCTTTGGAGTTCAGAAATGTACATGCTTTCACAGGAGAGCGTTGACGATAATGAGAACTACGCTGCCTTAATCGACGGGGTGAACGCCGTCAGTCGCTACGGTATGTGAGTTTGTTTGTTTGACTCCATGTGTCTTGGGGGAAGCATGTGATAGCCCTCGTCCTCTCTGATTGGTAGCTGTCACGTGATATGAGAGAAATCCTAAAGGGTGGGAATTGGACATGACCAAATTAGGGGAGAAAATTTTGGGGGGAATCCATTAGGCTTTTTTTACATTGTTAAATCTAGATATAGCTATGCTGTGAAAATGTCTTATTTTAAAAATGGCTACAAGCAAAATTGAATTGGATTGAAAATAAATTAGTAGCAAAAGGGATTGGTTTTATATGAAGTATAAAACATTCAACTAAAACAAAAAAATTTAGAGCAACTTTTGCTAGAACTTTAAGCTGTAAATGTAATTTTGCTGTAATCTTTGTGATACAGAATACATCATTTTAAATCCACTCATATTTTATCTAATCAATTAAACATTTACTTCAACTGTAACATCAATTTTGGCATGGTTATAGATGCAGAGAATTTTACATTATATGATGTCATGTTTTCTTCCTATTTGATATGAAGGGAAAAGCAGTATGCTCGAGGCCTTTCCTCTGCTTGGTCTCCTGCCGGAGTCAACAGCAAAATATTTCATCTACAACGGCTCCCTCACCACGCCACCCTGCACAGAGACCGTGAAGTGGATCGTGTTCAAAGACACAGTGCCAATTTCTGAAACGCAGGTCAGAGCTTTTCTGTCTATTTGTGTTCAGTTCTAGTTTGCAGATACTCTCACAAATGTTCATGTCATGATAACAACCAAGTCTAAGCTTGCAGTTCACATTTTCTGAAGTCATTTCCAGCTAAAAGGCAGTTTTTAGACCCATATTTCAGATAGACATCTTGTATAGGCTCATAAGGAATGGCTTCACCAAAAAGGGGAGGTCCTACTCCAGGTGTTTAGGGAAACATGGCAGATAGCCGTGCCACTTCATGTAGATGTTATAAAGCTTAGGAGAGATAAAGCCTCCTGAGAGATTTCATCATTGGTGGTGTTGTACATTGAGATGGAAGCCACATATACCCTTAGTGTATTTGGTAACTTGTTGCTGTCAATTACACTTACTGGATAGAAGTTTTTCTGGGAATCAAGCACTGCACAGGGTCTATCCTATGGTGTGAACACCATTCACCAACAGCTAACATCTAAAGCTATAAAAGACCCATGTACTAGGGGCTCTTGCATTCAGAGGAGTTTCCTAGGCTGCTAAGCTGTTGAGTCAAATAGAATACCCGCAGCCAGAGCGTGCTAAATCTGTCCTTATATTTAGGACTGCAGATCTGCTCAGGGAGGAAGCCACTGGCCTGTACAAACAACCAACTAAAGCAGTACTGTATTGGGACCAAGGTTTTTCCAGCCATCTCATGGTCATGGGTGGGACTCTGTGGGCTAGTTGCTGAATTCTGCCCATTGTGGGAAGCATCAGAGGAAATGTATACAATAAATAGTGAAACCAATCATCCTGTCTCAGCAGATTATTCTTGTAACTCATTGGAGATGAGTTGTCCTCAGTAAAGCTAGCCATGGGTAGACTGATCTGAGGGGATTCTGTGTGATGGTTTGACTAGCTAACCATAACAATGGTGTCTGAGTGAACTAACACAAGGAAATATCTCAGAACAAGTAAAAAAGAATTGGAGAACCAGATGGACCACCCGCAATTCTGTTCTGAGTTTACACCAGGAAGTTATATGCCATCTACATCCCTATGGCACCACACTGCTCTCCAGTCTGTAGGAGAAGTGTTCAGTGTGAAAATTTCTCATTCTCTAGAGTCTGTGAGAGTCTTCTCTAATGTCCTTTCTTGCTGAAACAAGGGCCAGGTGTTCGACCAAACCTAAAATGATTAGAGCTGTGGCTGTGCCTAGCAAACATGGTATCCTTAAATGGTGTGACTAGGCAGCTAGCATTCTCATTGCATATAGCTTTCGCAAAATATTTAATTGGAATGCCTGTCTGTGGACAGCAAATCTTAAAACGCACTTGTTTTCCAGGGGACATGATAGTGACATGAAAATTGACTTTGCACAGGCATTCCACAAATAAAAGAGAGGGACTTTGGAATTCAGCTCAACCCCTCAAATCTAGAACTTGTGTAGAATAGAATAGTGGCGATGTTTAGAGCCCTCCCCACCAGATGAATGGGATCACCCGTTATGCCTCTGGAGAAGTGACTCTCCCTGCTGTTGCCTGACCTAAAGTGTGGATGGTTTGTTTGGTCAAGCTTTCATAATTCTGATACTTGCACTGTCCTATTCAGAGCTTCATTGGAAGCATTCCCAAAGAGTGACCCTAGCATTTGTCAAGGTTAATTAGCATAATAAGCATATGGCCTGCAGTGTGGATTGTGCTAATAATACTTGCTGCAAAACACAGACTTAGTTGGTGGAATGTTGACCCTTATGTACAGCCTAAATGTCCTACCTGCTGGAACAAGGTTTTGACCAGCTGCCCCCACAGAGGGATGCATTTAATGTTTCGGTAGAGTACTTCTGAACATTGTGCTTTATCTGGTGAGAGAATCAGCATCCCAATATAGGAATCAAGGTACTCCTGTGGCTCAGCTCAACCTGGTCGTGGTCTGTCATATTTGCTAAAATGCATGCCACAGAGCTTGGGTGTGGTTGAGCTGTTTGTCCACATCCTCCATTAAACTCTGAATAAAACTCTTGCACTGTAGCACAGTGATTGCCATGGGGCCATAGGTTGTGTAGCACTATTTGATTGCACTTAGGATGTCTCCTTTTTATGAGCAGATGCCACAAGTAATTTAGAGCCTGTGGGCTGGCAGAGGCAGACCTGGACTCAAATTTGGACATTGATGTGAGCATGAACCAGAGTTGAGCATGGTGGTTCAAGTGCTAGGTCATTATCAGCCTGAAGGTATGTCCAGGATATGGCTGTAGACACAGTATCCTTGTCATTCTTAGAAGAGGAACCATGAGGAGGACCAGTCATTGTGGGATAAGGAATATCTGATTTGCATGATCTCAGCTGCTAAATCACTGATTTCAACCGAATCATGTCTACCATCAGCTCAAACTCAGATTATTTTCTATCTTGCGTTATCAGTTCCTGCTGAATGTGGGTGTTTGCTGTCAGTAAGCTGTACTCCATATGGTGTACATCTCCATGTGGTGGTCTGACATGTAGGAGGTGAGAAGAGGAAATGCTGTATGCTGTGTGATAACTCCAAATACTACAGACAAATACTGTGATATGACACTTTGCCAGTTTGTTGGAAGGACACGGAATATGTGTGTATGCTCACAAGAAGGATGTGATCTTCAGGAAGGTTAAAACCTGTAAAACACAGGCCCTTTTAGGTTTAGGTTTTTGCAGACTTTGTCTGTGTAAGAGTAATACTGGAAAAAATCAAGCCTGTCCACACCAAGAATGATAACTATAATGATAAACATATATATCGTTTAAAAAAATCGTTCTGGGTGGTGGAATCCACGCCACAACTACAGGGAGTCTTAAAAAGACGGTTTGAAATCACAATTCCGATGGCTTCATTTTTCAGCAAGACGGCACATTGGTACCTGCAGTTTTCTAAATGAAACATTGCCTTAATGTTGGATAGGTCATACAGGACCCCAGGACTTGGCACTACACAAGATCCCCAGACATTACATACATCCCTGTGACCTTTTCTTGTGGTCATACGTCAAATACGTTTAGGCCCACCGTTTGTGGATGAGCTCAAAAACAGAATATCGGCATCTGTGACCTCAGTGGAGGAAGACACTTTGAGAGGCGTTTGGGATGAATTCAGCTTTAGTCTCGATGTCGTCTGTACAGCAGGTGGAGGGCACACAGGTCATTTAAAATATGCTTTGAAATTGAGTCCATCTTTTTGAAGCCCTTACACAAAGCCATAATAAAGAATAAAGAATGCATGAACATCAATGGACAATAAATGCATGCACTGATTAAGGCACCTTACATGATCAGACACACTGGGAACAGATGTGTATGCAAAAAAATCATCCTAATGGTTAACTTATGTATCAAAATTGTGGATAATATCAAAGACAAGAAATAATAATGTAAAGTTAGAAAAATAAACCACAGATAAAACAAACAGTGCTTATTAAGACTCTGTTGAGGAGAAAGGCATCTGGGATGCACCCGTGGAACCAAGCTGCCATTGTTGGGCCCTTGAGCAAGGCCCTTAACCCTCAACTGCTCAGTTGTATAAATGAGATAAATGTAAGTCACTTTGGATAAGGGTGTCTGCCAAATGCCATCAATGTAAATGTAAATGGTAAGTGTTTTTATTATTATTATTATTATTGAAGATAAGGAGAAGATTATGAATAATTACTGCCCTAACTACCCTTCAGTCATCAATATTCATTTCCCTAAGCTGTCCACACAGCTGGAGCGAGTACCGTATGCTTGGTGCAACCATTCAGAGAACGTTATCGTTTGTCAGTATGGATGCTCACATTGTTATCCTTATCATTATAGCCATCTCTCATGGTGTGCCCTTACTAAAAGACTTACTTTTTTATTTGATTTTATTTTACAAGCGTTCCCATAATTAGATGACTTGTATCTTGGTCCTTATGTGACACTTCTGTAACATATGCCTGCTTTATTTCTGCTACTGTACTGTGTATATAGCTGGAGGTGTTCTGTGAGGTGATGACCATGCAGCAGGCTGGGTATGTGATGCTGACAGATTACCTGCAGAACAACTACAGGGAGCAACAGCAGCAGTTTCTGGGACAGGTTTTCTCATCATACACTGGTGCAGAGGAAGTCCTTGCGCCTGGTGCGTATAACACACATGCACACATGCCATTGCTGTTTACCTGACATGGCCATGCGCTCTAATTGAGTAGATCAGTCTCTGAGGTCACACTAGTGTTTGTCTCTTTTCTTCTCTCAAAACCTCTGATGATACCGAGAAAAAAAATGCAGTCGGCAGTGAGTCAGGCGTTGCTAAGTAACATCTTTCCCCCTCAGCATGGCCCTTCCTTTGTTTCCTTTTTCAAGTAGACTTGCACTGAGTGGAAAAGTATTTTTTGGTATGTGCGCTGATTTTCTGGTCCACTTCTCTTTTTGGCTCTCTTAAAATACCGTAAAAGTCTTTAAAAACTGTCTTTCATTATATACTCAGCTTCTGCTTTCTTCTCCGTGTTACACTGCTGACAGTAAGTGCTTCTGTTCTCCACATTCCAACCTTCACGCTTACAAAATCTCATAGACTGCTGCAACCCTCCTAGACACACACACACACACACACACACCATTATAGCATTACAAAAATAACACTAGCTGCTCTTCCAGTGTTCCACAGAATGGTTCTAACCTTTCATTCTATAAATCTGCAGGTTCTGGTTTAGTCACTGTCCCTAAAACATGAGGGTCCTCTATGTGGGGGTGAAGGGATCCCAATTATTCAGTGCTAGGGGGCCTCAGAATTTGGAGCACTGGTGCACAATCTCTCCCTGACTGTTCATTGTGCTTTCACAAAACCCTCTTTCAAACACTTCCATACTCTTCTCCCTACATCCCTCCCTCTCTTCCTAAAGATAACATACCATAGCTATGAGAAAGGCACTATATGAATGACAGGAATCGTGATAATTATAGATTCTGACCAAATGTTCTTGTGCTCAGTATGCAGCTCAGAGCCAGAAAACGTTCAGGCGGATCCCCAGAACTACACCAGCATAATGGTGATGTGGGAAAGGCCACGTGCTGTCTATGAAACCAGCATTGAAAGATATTCTGTCACCTACCAGAGTCTACAGGCCAAAAACGCTCCCAAACGACAGTACCTGACAGACGGGGATCAAGATGTGGTATGTTTCCTGTATATTTTATAAATAATTAAAAGAGTAATTATAAATGATTAATTTGGATCAGTAATTAATGATGGTAATTCTTGATAGATGAATTACAGTCCTTGGTAACTGTTGGTACAAGCTACAAATAGGCTTTTTGCACGATTTTCTGCCCTAATTTGTTAACAGCCAATTCCAACCCATCAGGATTTCTGCCACATCATATGACAGCTACCACTCATGCTACCAATCACTCTACCAAGTACATGCCAATCACACACGCTGCCAATCACATGCCAATCACACACTGGCAATCGCATGCCAATCTCACACGCTGCCAATCTCACACGCTGCCAATCACACACTGGCTATCGCACACCAGTCACGCAGCCAATCGCACGCCAATCACACACTGGCTATCGCACACCAGTCACGCAGCCAATAGCACGCCAATCACACACACTGCCAATTACACACTGGCAATCGCACACCAGTCACGCAGCCAATCGCACGCCAATCACACACGCTGCCAATCATACACTGGCAATTGCACACCAGTCACGCAGCCAATCGCATGCCAATCACACACGCTGCCAATAACACACTGGCAATCTCATGCCAATCACGCAGCCAATCATGTTGCCAATCATGCTACCAATTGCGCTACGAATCCCATGCCAGTCACGCTGCCAATCATGCTACCAAGCATCTACCAATCATAAACCAACCACACTACCAATCATATTATCAATCACACACCAGTCATGCTACCAATCACATGCAAATCATGCTACAATCATGTTACCAGTCACGTGCTTTCACTGACAGCCCTCTCATGCATGTCAGTGGGTGGAGAAACACACGCTGAACAAAGTGCTCCCACCACATAAATTTAGGTTTAAAGTATTAGGAAAAATATGATTTCTTGTTATTTCCTGTTTCTTGAGAATAATGGAACACATGAACTAGTGGCACAAAATACATTTGCAGTGAGGTTTTGATTTGTGTTACAGGGTGCCATTATCCACAACTTGCTAGCCAATAACAGCTATGTAGTCCAGGTGGTGGCGCTGTGCACCAATGGCCTGACTGGTCGCATGAGTGACCAGGTTATAGTAGACATGCCTCTGGAAGACCCCGGTAATCCCCACCCAGATCACCAATGTATAACCCACTCCAGATAAACAGTAACCATATTACAGCAGTATTGTTTTTTATGCCATAATAAAAATCTTTTATAACACTTAATTTTAGAAAATGATCCTGATCCTTCTGTTGAATCAACAAAATTAGAAGAAGTCACTGAGGTAGGTAGTAATTTGGCATCTGTGATTGTAATGGTGCACCAAAAACACTTGCTTTAGTCTTGTATTCTTTGCATGAGTAAGAAATGAGACTGATTTTGAAATTTACATTACATTATTTTAGGAGACCTCCCAGCCCTATTTATCTACAAGTAGGCCAAAGAGCAAACCCAAACCTGGTATTACCTCCTCCTCCAAGAGCTCCATATATGCCCCCACCTCCACCAATCATCCAGGATTCCTGTTTCCAACTATCAAGGCAACTACGTCATCTGAGCTGCAGTGGATCACAGTGGAATCTCCATCCATTTCACCTGACCAGGAAAGAAGCCAGGACAAACAACCTAGCAGCTACATTTTGCCGGAGGACGAAGACACCATGTTGGTAACTGATGCTCACTACGTGGGCTTGGAATCTAGGGCAACCGTTTCCAGCCCAAATGATGAACAGCTTGGTCTGCCTACTCTCCTAACCAGGGAGCAGGGCAAAGGCCAAGTTTGGAAGAGAAAACCAAGCATCACTTCAGTGACGTCAGCTCCGAATGGCGAGAGCAATACTATATACGTCACCAGTAACACTTTGTCTGTCTCAGGAGCAAATATTAATGAACCCACTCAGCCATTGTTTAATGGTAAGTTCAAGAATCTTAATGGTCAAAACACCAATCATGAAGTTTCAGCAATAAAACACAGAAAATACTGGACACTTTTCTCAAGTTTTTCTTGATAAAAATGTAATGCAATGTACAGGGGTTAGACAATGAAACTGAAACACCTGTCATTTTAGTGTGGGAGGTTTCATGGCTAAATTGGACCAG
>JAOVYV010000013.1:439339-455233 GCA_025674545.1 Hassar affinis | reverse complement strand
GGCTGGTCCAATTTAGCCATGAAACCTCCCACACTAAAATGACAGGTGTTTCAGTTTCATTGTCTAACCCCTGTATTACCTTTCCACTAACAAACACATTATTATTTATAAAATTATTGAAACCCAGAAATTGAGGCTACAGATACAGCCATGAAAGTTGTTTCTAGCTCAGCATTCTTTTACAGCATCTATGTGTTATGAACAGGGCTCTGAAAACGTTGATCCCTATCACAACTAAGAGAGCCATCCAGCGGTCTGGGATGAGTCCTGTGCACTCTGCTGCAGATGGAGGCCACGCTTCCTGCCTGAACTTACTTATCGAGAAGGGCTTTGATGTCAACTCTCTTCTGGGTGACCACATTTCCGACAACTACAGTGACATGAGGAAGACGCCGTTGTATTTTGCGGTGTCTAACGGGGACATCACATGCGCTGAAATGCTGCTGGAGGCCGGGGCAAAGCCTGACCTCGACCCCCTGTTCTGCCTCCTCGTAGCTGTGAGGGCCGGCCACTACGAGCTTGTGCGGCTGTTGCTGGCCCACGGTGCTAACGTGAACTGCTTCTTCAAAGCCATCTGTGACACAGCGTTCCCCACAGCTTTACAGTACTGTCTTCATGACGAAATAATGATGCGTTTACTCCTCAACAACGGCTATCGTGTTGAAAGCTGCTTTCAGTGCGAACACAATTTCTGCATTTGGACACAGAGCTCCGAAACAGCCGAAGATACTTACAGCAGCTTCAACAAAGTGACGGTGAGTTCAGGTTCTCCTTCAGGCTCTGTCTAAAGCTGCAATCGTAAAGTATTATGTGGTATTTTGTCTTGTCCAAAGTAAAACACAAGGATCCAAAAAAACAATTCAGGACAGGATTATGGGCTCATTAATGATACTGTTGTTGGTGTGCTTTCAGTCAGTCTTGATCTGGCTCAAAAAGGTATTCAGTCTATATCAGGACTTATTACTTATTATGGCAAAAACATTGTATCTCCATTTTTCACTTTCTGACATAAATGGAAACTGGCAGTTGTCAAAACGACAGCTGATATTATGTCAAAATTTATGATGAACAGACCAATTGAAATGGTCCCACATGACTTGGAATAAAATCTTTTTACATAGATTTACCTTGAAAGTTAAAAAGGTTTTTTCCTTCTCCATTAAAGTTGCCATTTTGGAGATACAAGGTTTTTGCCTGACAATGATGATAAGTCATATTAGCAGAATAGTAACTGAAGAAGTGGATCATGTGGGTACCATAGACCAGTGAATGAGAACTGTTTCCCTGGAATTATTGTTGTAGCCCATAGCAAGGGTCACAAATAGACATAGTCTGAAAAAAAAAACAGGGTCAGTTGCTCAGTTGCTTAAGTATAAACCAGAACACTTCACCAGTAATATCAGTACCTGGCTCAGAGTCAGTACATCTCTAATATGTTCTGTGTCTGCTAGTTTTGTGATTTCATCAGTGTGAGCTGGATGAAGCAGCTGGTAGGCCCACTGGTACAAACTTTCCTAGACTATGTCCTACACGTTCCCATCTGCCCCAAACTGCAGAAGATCTTGGAGATGCAAAACGAGTGGCCTGAGATCTGTGGCATTCTTGGTGAGTCGTACTGTGATGTGTGTTATAACTCACTGTAGTCATGTACAGTAAACATGTGATGAACGTCTGTCCTTTCTTGATGTGAATTTAGGAAACCCACGCTCACTGCAGCACCTGTGTAGGCTGGGTATAAGGAAGAGGATAACCCTGAAAAGACTAAACAACCCCAGATTTATGGATACACTTCCTCTCCCCCCTGCACTAAAGAACTATCTGATCTACAAGGAATATGACTTGTATGGAGGAATGGGAATTTGAATGTATGATTGTAGAGTGTATGATATTAGCTACTTTGCATTACTGTTGTTTAATGTAATCCTGTGTTAATGGCGGCACGGTCCCTCGCACTGTTGCCTCACATGAGGGTTGTGACAGGAAGGGCATCAGGCGTAAAATATGCCAGATCACGGTGCAGACTTGATCCGCTGTGGCGATCCCAAGAGGATGGGAGCAGCCAAAATAAGAAGAACAAAAAAAAAAGGGGAAAGGGGAAAGTTCGCCACTGCTCAGGGCTCAGTGTAGCACCAAGTACCGGGAAAATGGTTGAGAGCGACAAGAGCACCAGGCCAAAGGGCTCTTTAAATAAACCAAGGCACTGGTGTCTCTCTCGTTGCGCTAAATTGCCCCAGGGGCTGCTGGGAGATGGAGTCAGACCATGGCACTGCACCACTCCTTACACAACATGGTGCATGTACTTCTGACTCACTGGAATTCTGATATAGTGAATTAAATCTAAAATAAACCTGTATCTATTCAATTGCTATAAATGACCTCTGATGCGGACAAAGTAGAAGTCCTAATTGACTTTCCAATAGAAATGTTCGGTAACATGAAATGTGTGAAATAAAGATTAGGTGTATGTAAACCTTTGGCCTTAACTGTATAAAGAGTTATAATACATACAGAACTGTGAAAAGTATTTGCCCCTTCCCAGTTTCTGACATTTTTGCATATTTGTCACAATTAATGTTTCACATCATCAGACTACTTTTAATATTAGACAAAAATTACCCACGTAAACATAAAAGCTGGTTTTGAAAGATGAAAGATGATTTCATTTACAAGAGGAAAAATGCTGTTCAGCTCAACCTGGCCCTATATGAAAAACTAACTTTCCCCTTAGCTTTTAAATCAACCAGTTAACCAAATTCAATTGACTGTTGGGTTTAATTTCACTAGCCACACCCAGGCATGATTAACATCACATACATAGAAGTTGTCCTGCAATGTGAAGTAGGCTAGAAGGTCTCAAAAGCAGCACATAATGCCACATTCTAAAGACATTCAAATGAAGATGTGAAACAAAGTCACTGAAATTTCCACTCCACTGAACCACAGTGAGAGCCATTATCCACAAATGGAGAAAACTTTTGTTTGAACAGTGGTGAACCTTCCGAGGAGTGACAGCCTACCAGAATTTTAAAAAATGGCATCCATGGGAGAGCTGCAAGGTGCAAAACACTGCTGACCAAAAAGAACACAAAGGCTTGTCTCACATCTGCCAAAAGAGATCTAGATGACCAACAAGACCTTTGGGATAATATTCTGTGGACTGATGAGTCAGAGGTGCAATGTTTTGGAAGACATGGCTCCTGTTACATCTGGTGTAAAGCTAACACTGCATTCCACCATAAGAACACCATACCTACAGTCACACATGGTGGTGGTAGTGTGATGTTCTGGGGCTGCTTTGCTTCTGCAGGATCTGGACGACTTATCATAACTGATGGAAACCTGAATTCTGCTCTCTGTCAGAAAATCCTGAAGGAGAACATGCACCTGTCTGTGACCTAAAAGTGTCGCTGGGTTCTACAGCAGGACGATGATCAGAAGAACACAAGCAAGTCCATGTTAGGTTTACGGGTCAATTACTTTTTCACATGGGGACAGGTTTTTAATAAATGGAATGGATCATCTAAAAGCTGCATTTTGTGTTTATGTTTGTTGTCTTTATCTTTTTTTTTTAAATGAGTTGGATGATCTAAAACATTTAAATGTGAAAATTAGGAAAAATATAAGAAATTGAGAAAGATGGAAATAGTTTTTCACAGCACTGTATTTTGTTTTTATATCATGTTCAAAACCCACATAGCCTTGGTACACAAACAATTTAGTATAAAAAAAAACCTTTGTGATTAATTGCTTATAAAAACAAGTAAAGCCTGGATTGACAGTTAGTAATGGTATAGAGCATAGAGCAGAATATGCTCCTTTCTAACCCCTGGCAGAGCTCCTCATCCAGATTATCAAATGACATTGGATGAAAGACTCATAAAATATCATACACATATCAATTTACTCGGGACACCAGAGCAGATTGAGTGCACATCATTCAGGCAGTGATCTTAAACACTTCTGTTATCTGACCAACAAGATTCCATGTCTGTCCTGCCAAAACAAGTTGGCAAAAATGTGTTGGCAAGAAGTTCACAAGTTCTCAATCAGTTAATACAGTATATCACTACCTGGGAAAGTCTAGGAAGGTAAGGATCTTTACATATTTACTATAGAAATATTTGCTACATTATAACATGAAGCCACTACTAACAAGGGCTCAGTGCTTATTTCTACACTCTTTCCTCATTACAGAGTTGGGCTTTTTTTGGGTATGAACAATGCTGCAAGGATCGGCTGACAAGGCCTCACTATAGCCACTGACTGAGCTCACATTCTTTTTGCGTATCTATCTGGTTGACTCCCCTCTCCCAAAATAGCTCCAGCATCACAGACCCGGGCTTTGTTATGTACCCATCTGATCAAGTTCTTAAAGCTCCTCTAACTGCTCTAGCAGTGCCTCCTGATATCAGTCTCCTCAATCTTCTGATCGTTAATGCTTCAATCTCAACTGTCCCTTCAGTGGTTTACGCTGTTGTCTTTACCTTAGAGAAGTCAATGAGTACCTTTGGTTATCGCCGGGAGCTGAGCAAGTACGAGGATTTGGATGAGGATGAGCTGCTTGCCTCTCTGACAGTCGAAGAGCTCCAGGAACTGGAAAAGGAGCTGGCCGATATTGAGCCAGATGATAAAGTCCCCACTGGACTAAGGCAGAGGGACCAGACTGCCAAAACCCCCACGGGAACATTCAGCCGAGAGGCTCTGCTAAAATACTGGGAGAAGGAGACACGCAAGATTCTTGAGAATGAAAGGATGGGAGGATCTTCAAGCCCCCAGGTCAGTACGTGAGAAAAGATCATATATATTAACTGTGGTCATTTATTAAATAGATTGTAGTTTATATATCATACCATAGGAAAAATTCTAGAATAATCCCATTATTTTCCAACTATTACCTGAACACTGTGCTGATGAAATGCTGTGTGATAGGAACACTTTGATGTTTATAACACTTTAAAGTGCAGAAATGTCCCAAGCCGAAAATTCAAAGTAACCACCGTGACCTTGAAATGTGTATTGCAGATTTGCTATGGATTCCAGGGTAGTGACAATAATGACAAAGAGAATATGACAGAAAGCAACAGTGAGGAATCGGAAGAAGAGAAAGAAGCTGAGGATGAGAAGGAAATGGATGGTTGTATAGATGATGAAGAAGATAATGAAGAGAAGAGTGAACTAGAGGAGCCGGTTACTGAGGAGGAGGAGGAAGAGGAGGAGGAGGAAGAGGAGGAAGAGGAGGAGGAAGAAGAAGAAAAAGAGATTGTCAGAAAGCAGGATAATAACTTTAAAAAGGAGAATGTTGAGGAGAAATGTGTTCCTCTGCATAACATGTACAATGGCCACTCAAGCCTCAAGCCAGCAGATCCTGTGAGGAGAAATTTACCACAGGAGTCAAACCAGTTGTCAGGAAACCCCACTGTCCTGGATGAAGCTCTAGAAAAGATCCTACATGACGACCCTGACACCACCGAAGTCAATCTCAACAATATTGATAATATTTCCCAGGAAAACTTGATTCGTTTCGCAGAAGCCCTGTGCTCCAACACACATGTGAGAGCTTTTAGTCTGGCGAACACGCATGCTGATGACTCAGTGGCCTTTGCAATTGCCAAAATGCTGAAGAAGAACTGCCACATCACTAAACTAAACATTGAGTCTAACTATATCACAGGAAAGGGTATCCTAGCACTGGTGCAAGTGCTTACACACAACAGCACGCTAATAGAGTTACGCTTCCACAACCAGCGCCATATCTGTGGGGGTCAGGTAGAGATGGAGATGGTAAAACTGTTGAGGGAGAACACCACACTGCTCAAGCTTGGCTACCAGTTTGACCTGCCTGGGCCTCGAATGAGCATGACTGGCATCCTTACACGCAATCAGGATTTTCAAAGGCAGAAGAGAATGCAAGAACTGCGTCAGCAGCAAGGAGGTGCATCAACTCCTATTAACCCACGTACAAGCGCGCTGCAGAAGAGCACACCAACCTCGTCTCCATATGGCTCACCTCGCAGTTCACCATGGTCTTCTCCAAAGCTGCCACGTAGTGATGTGATAAAAAGGAATCCTCAACCAGTTCTTCCACCACCACCACCACCTCCTCCACCGCCTCCACCTCCCCCTCCCCCACCACCTCCTCCACCACCTCCCCTCAAACCCCAGAGCAACACTGAGAACAGACATCCAACCAGAAAGATAGCAGAAGTGATCAAACTTCAAGAAGCAAGTGCCAAAAAGCAGCATGACCAGGGCAAAGGCAAGTGTAAGTCCAAAAAAGGGAAGAAAGGAGTTCCCAAGGAAAATGGGACCGAAAACATTCTAATGGAGCTGAAAAATGCATTGAGGCCTATCGCAGACAGAGACAGTTCCAGACCCTCTACACCAATGCGCTCAGCTCATGACGAACTCATGGCTGCTATCCGAGCAAGCAGCATCAAATCTCTCAAACGGGTCAGTATCATAATGCAATATTATTACAACATAAAAACGATTCTGCATCCGCACAAGATATTCTGTTAGAAAGAGAAAAGCAAAGGTGTTCATCTACAATAAATTAATCCACTGTAGAACAGATGTCAGGACCGTCTGCATTCCAGTGCTGCCTGAGCATATTTCTTTGCACCTACTTATTACACGTGTATGTAGTGGTGAAATGACAGGATTTCCTTCAGGCTGTTTTCCAGAGGTTACAGAATGTGCCAGATCCTGCTAGACCATACACAGGAAACACAGCTAAACTATATAATCCTTGTGCTAGTTACATCTCTGTCATGACACATCAGTGCTACCCTGAGATATCAGGATGGTGACCCCCAAAAATACCACTCATTTGACACTCAGAGCCACTATAAATAGACTCTATTTAGACTGTCCTGATAAGCCAAACACCTCTCAGTACTTGGCAACAGCATGGCCAGACTAAATAAACAATACCTATCGTAATCAATATTTACAACAACAAATACATCTTTCTAATTTAATTAACAGAAAGACACATTTATTATATGAATGGATCTTCACAGACTTGAGCGGTATTGAAATTTGTTGCAAATTAAATTACACTCAAAATTAATTCAGGTGAAAATCAAAAGGCTGACCAGTGACCTGTACTTTTATTTATACAGGTGGAAGTTCCCCAGTATCTTCAGTAATGTGGCCGAATGCTTTGCATCAAGAAAGAAAGGATGGCCTTCGGGACACATGGTCACCAAAGATACTTTCCATAGCACTATGTTCATATGAAATCCTCTATAATGAATCTGCATGGTGAATGAAAACTTGTTCACTTCATATTATGAATATGACCCTACTGTAAGAACCACATGTGCATACTGGGCCATATTCAGGGCTAAGTTAATGCTGGAGAGGTAGTTCAATATCCACTGGAGCTGGATATCCCTGGTTTGGTCCTGATTTGATCCGGGTTAGTGTCTCTATGGAGTTTTTTATGTTCTCCTGATGGCTGCATGGATATCCTCCTCCTCCCACCTCCTAAAAACATACCAGTAGTTGATTTGACTAGGCTAAACTGCCCCTATGAGTGACTAAGTGAATGTGTGTGAATGACTGTCCCATCCAGTGTGTGTATACCTGCCTCACACACAGCATTCCCAGGACAGGCTCTGGATCCACCTTGACCATAAAGCGCTTCTAAAAGATGATTGATGAATGAATGAAGGCCATATCCAGAACATCAGCTTTGAATTTTTATTATGGATAACTTTCTATTTCACTTTGTCATTTCAAAGTATGCCCCTAAATGAAAGCACCAGAAAAAGTCATGCCATAGAAGATTCATATTTGGGTTTCCTCAGTTTGGATAGTTGGCAGCAACAATAGAAACACTGATGAAAAAGAAGCATTTACGTGCAGCAAAATAGTTGCTTTAAAGAAAGTTATTTGGAAAGCATTTTTTTTTGGAACGCATCATTAAATGCTCTCAGCTCACTTTGTCTAACTTTTGAGGTCTGCTTCATAGATATCCTATAAATAAAATTATTATTAATAGATTAAAATATTGTTGGGTGAGGGAAGCAATTGACTAAACTATAAATAGGAAGGACTAGATATTTATAATTTGACACAATCTAACATTTTCTGCATGGAGATCTGTCTTTATAGTAAACTGAGTTAAAAAACTATATTTTATTGTTTAAATTACTTACTATATTTAATTTATATTTCAGTGTTGGTTTGTTCATGTTTTTTGGGTAATCTCTGTATAAATGTAAATATTTGCTTTGATGTGAAAAATTAAACCTTTATTTATTATCCACCAATTAACTTTCTTTCCCTGTGGACATTTTTACTGTAATATTCTGCAGTTTTATAAAATATCATGAGTATTTCAGAGTAAGTGCTATACTCAAGCATGAACAGCAGCACTTGTTTCTTTGTTCAAATCACTGATTTGAAGATTGTACAAACACCATTTCCAGAAAAGTCAGGACACTTAACAAAAATACAATACATATACATACAATCCAATAGCATGATGCCTGAAACACACTCAATAAAGTTGGGACAGAGGCAAAATAAGAATGAAAAGGTTCTATAGGAACGCTGTTCTGGAAGGTTCCACAGTGATCAGTGTACCTGGTAACAGGTGAGGTCATCAGGACTGAGTATAAAGGAGCCTCCACTAAAGGTTTAGTCTCTGTAAGCGAGGACGGGTCGTGGTTCACCACTTTGTGTCAAACTTCATGAGAGAATTGTCTACAGTTCAAACACAATGTTTCTCAGCACAAGACTGCAAAGAGTTTCAGTCTTTCACCATCTACAGTTCATAATATCATGAAAAGATTCAGGGAGTCAGGGGAAATCTCACTGTGTAAAGGCCAAGGGAGGAAACCGCTGCTGAATGTGCGTGACCATCGAGCCCTCAGGCGGTATTGTTTGAGTAACCATCATGCTCCCGTGATGGACATAGCCACATGGGCTCGGGAGGACTTTGGAAAATCATTGTCACATAACACAGTCCACCGCTGCATCAAGAAATGCGACCTGAAACTGTATTATACAAAGAGGAAGCAGATATTCATTTAGTGCAGAAACACCGGTGAGTTCTCTGGACCGATCTCTGGAGTCATCTGAGATGGAGCGAGAAACAGTCTAAACTTGTTTTTGGGAAAACGGACATTGGATTCTATGTGCCAAATATGTACCACGGAAAAGTTGTGTGGAAGCTTATATTGGTATTTGGAGAAATATATGCTGCTGTCAAGAAAACATCTTTTTCTAGGAACTCCATGTGTGTTTCAGCAGGACAATGCCAGGCCTCATCCTGCACCAGGTACAACAGCGTGGCTTGACAGGTATGCCTACAGTCCAGATCTGTCTCCTACTGAAAATGTACAGTGCAACATGAAGAGGAGAATCAGACAACAGTGACCACGATTGCTCAAGTTTTGTATACAAGAATAATGGGCAACATTTCATTTGCAAAGCTGCAACAATTAATATCTTCACTTCCTGAATGATTAAAAAGTATAATTAAGAGAAAGGATGATGTGAAAACTCTTTTAGCTCTAGAAGTAAAGGTTCAAGTGTATTCCCAAATTACAGCTTTCAGTTTTTATTGCATTTTTAGAAAGTACTTTTCTGGAAGGGCTCAAAGAAGATTTGCCTTGCCTGCTAAAATTAAGCAGTGTTGTGCCTAGCACAGTAACGCCTAATCCAGGCCATGTGTGTTTGTGTGTTTTGGAAAGGTTCCCTTAGTCTAAATCCATTCCACAGCTGTTCATGGCAAACAGTGAAGTGTTTCAGTGGTAACTTCATCGATCAGCTGTGTTCTTCTCCTGGGGCCAAAGAATAATTGCCTCACTGAATAAAACCTGAAGCTTGTGTTAGTTTTGTATTTGTGAAATCAAATCTTCTCTGATAAGAGAACAAATATGATGAACATGATTTTGTCCCACTGGTTTGTCTGAAGTGACTGTAAAAGAAATGTCTTTCTACAAAGACCAGGCTTTGATATTTGGAACAGTTGGTAAAGGTCAAAGGAAACAAGCAGTCAAAACAAACAACGCAATTTAGTAATGTGCATATCAATCTCAATCTGTCTGCTAAATCCCCTGTTCAGCAAAGGCTAATATAGGTAACACACTTGTCCTTGTCCACTATGAAGATGATACTGTAATTATACACACACACATTTAACCCTTTCAGTTTTTCTACACACAATAATCCATAATGAAACACAATACTCCAATAATTCTAAAAAAATATATATTTTTGTAGAATTTCTGTAAATTTATTCAAAATTAAAAAGTGAAACTAAAAACTTTTTTAGATATCAGATACAGCCTCTTTACTATTACCGTAGGCAACCATTACAGCTTTGAGTCTTCTTGGGTAAGTCTCTGCAAGCTTTCCATACCTGGATTTGGGCCATTTCTCCCATTATTCCAGGTCAGATATCTCTGGATTAAGTAGATAGGTTGGCAAGTGTCAAGTCTCCAGTTCTCCTGTGTGTAACTTCAGTTTAACTCGAGTCCAAATCACAAACTCAAGTCCCCAGCTCTGGTCGGTAGTTGTGTACATGCAGGAGCAGTTTTTTTCAAGGACCTCTATGTATTTAACTGCATTTGTCCTTCAATCATTTCTGCCTATCCCTGATGCTGAGACGTATAAGTGACCCTGACAGTGTGATGCTGCCACCACCATGCTTCACTGCAGGGAAAGTATTAGCCAGTTGATGAGCAGCATCTGGTAAGATATAGCTCCTGTAGTCAACTCAAGAGTTATATTTTCACCCACTGGATCAAACACTCTTTTTCCTCATGTGTTTAGAGTACTTTAATACAGTACTTTAAAACAGCACCTGCCATATGTCTTACTGTCTTACTGGTGGCAGGGGTGGCTCAGTGGTTAAGGTGTTGGGTTATTGATTAGAAGGTTGGTGTTTCTAGCCCCAGCACCACCAAGCTGTCACTGCTGGGCCCCTGAGCAAGTCCCTTAACCCTCAACTGCTCAGATGTATAAATGAGATAAATGTAAGTCACTCTGGATAAGGGTGTCTGCCAAATGCCATAAATGTAAATGTAAATGTACTCAAAAATCCTATCCTAGCCCCACTACCATAAATACCTGATTGATGGAGTATTTCAGAGATGTCAGAGTTGTCCCTCTGGCAGTTTCTCACATTTCTGTTAGAGTGGGTTCTTGGTTTGTTTGTTTACTGATTTTGATTAATGTAATTCCAGCATCAGTGGCTATTCATGACAAGCACAAAGTTACATTGATACAAGTGTTTCATCAGTACACAAGTTCAACTTTCAAACACAGTAATGGGGCAAATTTTATGTCCAATTTATGTCCAATGGGAGGAAACCAGAGCACCCAGAGTAAACCCACACAGACCCAGGGAGGACATGCAGACTCCACACAGAAAGGACCCAGACAGCTCCCATCTGCGATCGAACCCAGGACCTTCTTGCTGTGAGGTGACAATGTGAGCCACCATGCTGCTCTCAATGGGGGTATCGGTCAGCTCCCTGACCAAGGCCTTTCTCACTAAGCTTGGCCAGAAGGCCAACTTTAGGACGGTTCTGGTGGCTCCAAACTTCTTCACAATGATGGAGCCCACTTGGAGCTCCTGGGATAATTCAAAGTTTTGGAAATGTTTTAAACCCTCACCACAGGTGGACTCCAGACAGATCTTACTATAAGCAGGGTGGCTCAATTTGAAGTGTCTTAGCCAAGGGTCTGAATATGAATTTAATGGAGATATTTGTGCATAATGGCCAAATAAAGATCCAGAAAAGAATCATTCTTCCTCATAGATCAGAAGCTTTTTAAGAAGTCCCGATTACTACATACCTCTCTATTTGTAGTCTAATTTTCATATTTAGGGAAAAATGACACTTTATCAGAAATTCTACATTTACAAACAAAAATGCAAATATATAATCACTGATCCTGACTCTGTCTCATAACCTGAGATAAAAGTCACTCACAGCAACTTGAACATTCTACTGGGCCATTTAAGAATGTTAAAACATTGTGGGCTGCCATCTGTAAAGTTACAGTGTCACACCAAGGTGCAGATCCATCACTGATCTCCAACGCAATTTGACAGCCTGTATCCGATTACAGAGGGAAATAATCTGATAACAGTGACCGTGGGGAATTCAGAAAAGCAAGATTTTAGACAACTTTATGCACTGACTGACTGTTTTTATCACTGCGCTTGATGAAGTGTTATCTTTACATGTCTAGACAAGATTTGAAAATAAAAACATTGCCACTACAGTTTGGTGGAATATACTTAATATTTCATGTGGTAGAGGTGTTTAAATATATTATAGACAGAAAACAGCTGCACTATGCATTTCACTGTTTCCTTACAATTTAAAGACTGGAAACATGATATGGCGTCCCCAAGGTGGTATGCCCTTTGACCACATGATGTACAATTACCGACTACGCCACCCCTTAGTTTATACCTAGAGCAAGGGGAGATCTGCTAAGAATGACATAAGAAAAAAGAAAACCTGGGTTCCAAAGAAAGAAGATACAAAATGTCTTTGAGTTCTGGACGGCTTTACATCAAGGTCTGGTTAATCATAAACGTTAATAAAAAAATGAATAAAAACATACTCTTTACTTCAGGGTGGTGCGGCAATAAGAGCCCTGGGAAATCAGGTGGAAGGTCTGATTTCCTAGACACACATAATAAAACACTGCAAAACCAAAACCATGATAAAACTTCACTCCAAATCACTCCTTAAGTCAGGGGTGTCAAACTAAATCCACAAAGGGCCGTGTGGCTGCAGGTTTTCCTTCCAACCAAACAGGAGCCACACCTCATTCCACCCGTGTATAATCAATGATTCTAATCAGTGGATCTTGATTTTCAGTAGTGTGAGGCTTCTGCTTAGTTGGAAAGAAAACCTGCACCCACACGGCCCTTTGTGGATTTAGTTTGACACCCCTGCCTTAAGTGAACCAAACACAATTAACCTGACCAATTATCTCCCAGCCTTATACTCAGCTATTGCTTTCCCCTTTTTTTCTATAATAAAGTAAAAAAAAAATCAACAAAGAAAATAAAGGACAAGAAATGATTGTCTTGCACACAATAAAGATGTAAAATTTCAAAATGATTGGTTAAGAGAACCAGCAAGTGAGTAACACTGACTAATAAAACGACTCAAGGGGCCGATAGCACCAGCCGGTTTCAATTATTCCAGTGCACACAGCATGTCATGGTTCAACACCTGTACTTAACAGCTCCTGGTCCTTGATTCTGTAGGTACCATTCACACTTGGTTCAGCTGTATTTCCTCAGATTCACCTGCATTTGCTCCAGCACAACTCGATACACAAGAGATAATGTTCAACCCCCCGAGACACTGCTGCTAACTTAGCATCCAACCACATTGCCTATCCAAAATGACTCAATGAGCACGATATAAATGGTTCTGTAGGACCATTAGACCGTCCCACCAATTGCCTGCTCCAACCCCCTCTTTTCCTCTTCCTACACCAACCAAACCTACAGGCTACAATCAGGGTTGTCCCACTAATTGTTTGGTGCAAGTAGACCAAGCCCAGGCTACAATGAACCTAGAACCAACGTTTTAATACCTAACTGGCAGAAAGAAAACGAGGACACAATCATTCCTGAACCAAATGAAGGCTGAGCTGCTATACACAATATGGTCAAAAGTATGCGGACACAAATTTCAAAACCATGGACACTGATATGGAGTTGGTCCCTTTGCTGCTATGATGAACTCCACGTTTCTGGGAAGGCTTTCCACTAGTTTGGAGCATGGCTGTGGTACTGCTGTCAGTGTGTGGAGGTCCATCCCAGTTCCAGTTCATCCCAAAGGTGTTCAATGGGGTTGAGGTCAATGCTCTGTGTAGGACACTCAAGTTTTTCCAGTGCATCCTTGGCAAACCGTGTCTTCATATAGCGCGCTTTGTGAGCAGGGGCACGGTCATGCTGGAACAGGTTTGGGTAAACTGTAAACAGTAAACAGTTTACAGCATAGAGAGACTTTCTATACAACTGTGTGCTACAAACTTTGTGGAAGCAATTTGGGGAAGAACCATATACAAGTGAGATAGTCAGGTGTCCACATACTTTTGGATGTGGATAATAAGGACAGCCTTTATAAGAACTCATTATGGAATGTAAGCACAGTGGGTTGACAGATTTTGTGTGAATCCCAGATCATCAGGTTTGCAAAAATGGCAGAATTTATCTTCATCAACATCTGTTGCCAAGCAGTCTACATCATATAAAGGTGGGTGACAAATTAAAGGAAAATTGTAATTCTGTTATTTTCTATTCATTTGGCTGGCACGGTTTGAGTCCATTTGTCCCTTTAGAGTGACAAGTCAAGGCAAATTGATACACACCTCTTTTGACTGATGACTCCGCCACCATCCACAGGACATAAGAGTTCACGGCATGGTTTGTGGATGAGGATGTAAAGAAACGATGTAAATCATATGCTATGGCCTTCACAACAGATCATAACCGAGTTGAACATCTGTGGGGCATTTTGGAGCGCTGGACCATCACCACCATTATCACCACCATCATCATCAAAAAAACTCTTTTGGAAGAATGATGTTCATTGTTCGTTCCAATAGAGTTCAGTGTGTAGAACAGATGCTAAGGTGCACTGAATCTGGAATCTGGAAGCTTGTGTGGATCTATTCACCTTACTAAGACAGTTTCTGTTGGATTTTCCTTTAATTTGTCATGAGTCAAGATATACAATCACAGCCACTGTGTAAATATTGGCATTTATTTGAGTGCACAATTTAATAAAATCTCATCTCATCACTCCTAATTTCCAATGTTTTGTTTCCTGATAAAAACATACATCTCAAACAAAAAAGAATGCATTTAGCCTGTAGTCAGATTCACGACTAGGATCTCTAGGAGGAATTAGTAAAGCATCACAGCATCTCCGTATGTCATGAGCATGACAAATGAAAGCTTTAAGGCTGAGCTGACATTTATTTATTTACTTTTAACATATGAACACTGAGTTATCTAAAATAAACCAACAATTCTCAGAAATAAAACATTTCTGGGTCTCTGGCTGATTAAAAAAAAAAATAGGAAAGATAACCAGAACCGAAAAACACAATTGCTATAGCAACTTATTTTGCAAGAAATTCTCAAGCATGATCCTTTTTTTGCATCTCTGTGATATTACTCTCTATTCACATAGCAGATCTAGACTTTAAAGTATGTAAAAATATAAGGTTTTAAGATTTTAAGAAAATAAAGACACCACACTTGAATCTGAATTTAGAAAATGTGAGGTACAGAAAAAAGCTCTATGAAAATAGTGTTCCCGCTTCCATTTATAGTTTCCAACATTAAATTTGTTCCTTTCATTTCCTCTCTGGAAAAATTGGATCAGAAAAGAAAACATTTCAAACCCAAATCAGGAGAACGTGTAAACTGCACAGTAATCTGAGAAGAAGAAGATAAAGAAACTTTAGCTAAAATAAAACATGACGAACTTTTTCAGATGAAATGAGGTATTACACAGATTAATAGATTAATAATAAAGCAAAGAGAAAACCATTTAAATTATAATCCGAGTAAGCTTTAGAGACTCAACACAGTTTAGTGTTTTCACTTCAGGTGCCGTGATCAGGTGGAGGGAGAAAGTGCTGTTAGTCCTCCCACTCCTCCTCATCCTCGAAGTCCTCATCGTCGTCGTCATCGTCGTCGTCATCATCTGCGGAAAACATGCTTAGGTTACACGGATGATCAAATGATCAAATGCGAACGAGTATCTTGTAGGACACTACCGTATTTTCCGGACCATAAGGCGCACCATATTATAAGGCGCAGTCTGAATTACGGGGTCTATTTCTGTATTTGACCCACGTATAAGGCGCACCGTACTATAAGGC
>JAOVYV010000013.1:410304-426816 GCA_025674545.1 Hassar affinis | reverse complement strand
TATATTTGATCACTTATTTTTTGACATTTTAGGGGAAGCTGAGCTTCCTTTGCAGTCTTAGAGCAATCGCCTCTGATGCACACACATAACAACACATGTGATACACACCATCAAAAAATCACACACCATCAAAAAATTACCTCCCAGATCTTTTCCTTTTTTTGATTGACTTCATTAGAAAATGTCATGAGGTCAAGGAAATGAGAATGTTAAGGAGAATTCATAAGGATTTATGAAGACAACCGTGGTGGTCATAGAATCCAACTACAAACAGCCCGTCGTAGATACTTCACCCCCTGCATTGTTTTACACAAGCTATATAAACATGTACATCCCCGTGAAAAAATGACTTCATTTCCATGGTTGGAACTGAAATATAAAGGCAATATAGGCTACCAGTCACAAAAATTAAACAAAATGGGGTGACAAAAATGGTTGTAAACGTTTTCCGGATGACCATACAGATAAACAGTTAAACATCCACCAGAAGGAAGATGACCAGAAATCAGGAGACTATGAGTCAGGCTGTGATCAAAGATTATAGATTTTAAGAGCAGTCTGGTACCTGAGGGCCTGTCCTTCACTAGCTTATGTAATGGTCTGTTCCTAGCAGCCTTTTATACTGTGAGAGGACTCGCTCAAGGCCATAACGACGTCCAAGGTTACTAAAATAAGGGAAAAAATAGAGCAGCAGAGTGGTCATGCTCATGTTCACTCTTCTGTCCACTTATAGTTATCATCATGAATCCCAATTACTATTATTGTATGAAAGTAATTGTTGAATTTATGTATTTAAAATCTACTACAAATCTACTATTGAACATATACTTATGTTTCAAACATTTAGAATTAAAAACCTTATCTGTCCCAAATGGTGCCTCGCTTTAAATGTTGCTGCTGCAAGGAATTATGGGATGTCATTGTTTCCCTTTCTTTAGTAAAGGATGGTCTAGTGTACAAAGGAGATAAGAAAGGGAGCATCTTTCTTTAGCATTTAAAGAACTGGAACAACACTTATCATGGCTGCCACTTAGACACTTCCGGGTCATTTCACAAACAAAAAAAACCAAAAAAAAAAAACACCACTATAAACCCACAGCCCATGGCTAATCTAACTGGTACTGTTTAATTATCGTGACTTCTAGTGAGTGAAACACTTTCACTGGGTGAATATTTCACCAATATTTTGTATTTAAAGCAGAAAAGACAAACAACTTCACCAAAAGTAATGAAAATTAGTCAGGTAATTCCTGTCAGCTAGTGTGTGTGAACTGTTAGTTTGTTTGTGTGATTAATGTCCTTTGAGATTTTGCTTGAAATCAATAGGATGAGAATATGACAGATTTAAGAATGGCTTGAATCTCTGCAGCATGGAGAGCCACAGTGTCCGGTGAGCTTGTGTGATGAATTTCTAGAGCATTCTGTTCAATTCCTTCTTGTGTCCTCCGGACAGGCTGGCATTGTGGATACATTGCCGATATCCTTCCCATCGGAGCCGTGTCTGAGATTCTTAGGGCCGATGTGCGCTAACACCTTCCACCCAGGCCACACATCACACAGCCGCTATTGTTCCCCCCACCGCCATGTGACCCTGACAGTCATGCAAATGAGACGCCTTAGTGTGACCTTTCAGAGAACTGTCTGTATGAATCACTGTTAAAACAATAGGGAAGGCATTGTACGCATGACGTCAAATCTGGAAATGGCTGATTGAGGTAAATAGCTTTAATGTAGTTAATGATGTTATATGAAGCGTGGAAGGTGTATGCTCATCAAATCTAGAGCTGCTTTTGTTAGATCTATGCTACAATATTTGTGAGTGTTGGACAGAGAGCTGTTGAAAGAGGAGGTGTGTGCATGTGTCTGTGAGAGAGAGAGAGAGAGAGACTGAGAGAGAGAGAGAGAGAGAGAGAGAGACGAGGTGAGATGCAGAAAGAATGAAAATGACAAAGAAAGAAACAAACATGCAGAACATTTTGTTCTGTATCAGTAAAGCAGGAGTTTGATACACAGATGGCTAGAGCAATGAACAATGTGTAAAAATGGACTTGGCTCATGCATTGTACTCTCCCTTCTCTCTTAATATCAAGATCAATATCAATCTATCACTCAAATGTCCCCAGCATGGCACCGTAGGTGACAGAAAATCAACAGATTTATCTGAAACCTTTGGGAAAAAACAGTGCAGTTTCATTTTTTGTCTGTAGTAAAAATACAGATATAAAATATTAAATCTATAAACAAAAGAGTGTCTGCTTAAAGAAAATGTTCACGGTTATGCTAGAGGAAGATCAGTAGCTCTGATATGGGCAGACACAAAATAAGGAACATTTTAAACCTCAGCTTGTTTTCCAGCATTAAAACAAATCAAATGACACTTCTTTTCATTCTTTTTTTTTTTTGCTTTAATCTGCACCATAAAACAATTCTATACAACTATAGTGTAAATCAAAATAAAATTTAAAAAAGACTGCCATGGACTTGTTTCAGCTTTCTTTCTTGCTAGTGAAAGGGCTACCTAAACTGACAGTGATACTCTCTGATGTAAAGCTGAAATAAACGCTGACCTTGAATGTCAGAAAGTGACAAGTGTTATTCCGAAGCTTCCCTCTAAGTGTGCACTGTGCATTGCATGACTACAGGCTGCATTTTATAAATGCTTCCCACAGGGGACTTTTTAAATGCCCCATTAGTAGCACAATCATGTGTTGTTGTGTAGTGTTGTTGCCCCTTTTACAGAAAGGTCAGATTATAGAATTGACAACCTGTGACACTTTTATGTACTCATTATAAATCTACTGTCAGATTTTTTTTAGACTGAAACGATATAAAGATCTGACCCTCTGATCTATATATTAAAAGCTATTGGACATTGGACTATACAGTCCAGCAATAGAGGCTTTGTTGTACAGACAGAACTGCAGGGAGAGTCAATGGGAGGGTTTCAGGACAGCACTGCACTGCATGGATATTCATTTGTTCTCTTAGAGAGGAAGAGGCTGTTACTTGCAGTATGTATATTTATGAGAATACATCTTCAGCTCTGTTGAACTGGACAAGAGATTTGCTGCGGGAAAGTGTCAGGGAAGGAAACCTTCATCATTTGCAAAATGATTTTCTGTGGAAGAAACCATAGAACATCCACCTCCTTTTCTCTACACTCATTGTCCATTTTATCAGTTCCACTTATCATATAGCTGCACTCTGTAGTTCTACAATTACAGCCTGTAGTCCATCTGTTTCTCTACACACTCAGTTAGTCCCCTTTACTCTGTTCTTTAATGGTCAGGACCCCCACAGGACCAGCACAGATCAGGTACTATTTGGGTGCAGTAACACTGATGTGGTGGTGGTGTGTTAGTGTGTGTTGTGGGTGTCTGGTGTGAGTGGATCAGACACAGCAGTGCTGCTGGAGTTTTTAAACCCCTCAGTGTCACTGCTGGACTGAAAATAGTCCACCAACCAAAACTGTCCAGTCACCAGAAACTTGTTATCAGCATCCGTCTCTGTCTCACCACCTGAGGTACAAGGCACTTGCAGCATTTAACCTTCATCATCTTCCAACTTCGTTATTTAAGCTTCATCATCATTCAAGCTAACACTAGCAACGAAATGAACACTGACTAATTCAGTGAACTTTCTTGGCTAAATGAATTGTTATTGATGTCTTTTTATTGGATTATTTGTCCTCGACAGCAAGGTTTTAGACATCAGACTGTATTCTTTAAAAAGGCTTTTTACTCAACATGATCTTTGTAGTCAGATAGCCAAGGCAAGGTTAGAAATAAAAACACTTTCACATTGTTTTGGGGAAATATATTTTTATGTTTTCTTAAACTATAGATTGGCAAAGTTTTCCAGAATTCAGCCACAGTGGCGTCTAACACGTTTTCTGGGTCCTCCTCACACGTGGGCTCGTACAGTGCGAGTGCTTTTACATTGGGTGGACAACACAGTTCTGTTATGTCTGCTAAACCTGTTTTAATATGGAGATTTTGCAGCTAGAACACCTTCCACTCTTGTGTGAAGGTTTGTACAAGATTTTGCACTATGTCTTTGGGAATCTTTGCCCATTCATCCAGAAGAGCATTTGTGAGATCAGACACTGATGTAGGACAAAGGGCCTGGCTTGCAATCTCCATTCTAGTTCATCACAAAGGTGTCCGATGGGCTTGAGATCAGGGCTAGTCAGGTTCTTCCACAGTGCACTGGGGCACAGTCATGCAGGAACAGATAAGGGCCTTCCCCAAACTGTTCCCACAAAGTTGGAAGCATACAACTGTCCAAAATGTGTTGGATTTGTCTGTCCTTTCTTGGACTTTTCCCTTCACTGGAACTAAGGGGCCAAGCGCAACTGCTGAAAAACAACCCCATAGCATGATCCCATCTTTACCAAACTTTACAGGTGGCACACTGCAGTCAGGCGGGTAACATTCTCCTGGCATTCACCAAACCCAGACTCATCCATTAGACTGCCAGACAGAGAAGAGTGATTCATAGCTCCACAGAACATTTCCACTGCTCCAGAGTCCAAGCATTACACCACTCCATCCAACGCTTGGCATTGTGCTTGGTGATGTAAGGCTTGCATGTAGTTGCTCGTTCATGGAAATCCATGCCATGATGCATCTTGCACATAGCTTTTGTGCTGATGTTAAAGCCAGAAGAGGTTTGGAACTCTGCAGTTATCGAGACAGCAGAGTGTTGGTGACTATTATGCACTATTATGTGCCTCAGCACTCAGAGACCTCGCTGTTAACTTCACGTGGTCTGACACTTCGAGGTTGAGTTGTTGTGGTTCCTAAACGCTTCCACATTTCAGTAATAACACTGACAGTTGATTGTGGAATATCTAGGAGGGAAGAAATGTCAGGAACTGCAATGGTGGTATCCTATTACAGTACCATACTAAAATTCAGTGAGCTTTTTCCCAAAACTTTTTCCCAAATGTTTGTAAAGGCAGACTGCATGGCTAGGTGCTTGATTTCATACACCTGTGGCTATGTGACTCCATGAAACACCTGAATTCATTGATTAAGAGGTGTGTCCGGACACTTTTGGCTATATAGTGTATGTTCACTTGCCTTCTGCATTCCCTGAAATAAAATGAGCTCAGGTGGATAGAGAAGAAGGTCTGTGGATATGGATAAATAGAAAGGGAAAAAATGAAGTGTTGCTTCATATCACATAACAGAACCAATACATTACTAGTCCCAGTTTTGCTGAGACTAGACAACAATGACATTATCAGCAGTACAAAAAAATCTCAAATGAAAATAAATCAGTACAGCCTGAAGGAATGTGGATTTATATGAATACACTCTTCAGGGTGAACTAAATTTAGAACCTTTCCCCGTCCAATTTCTTATAAACCAGTCTTGATGTTCAACGTTGTCTTGGAAACTGCAGTTCTTAAAAAGGTATCTTCCTTTTTAGAAGGAGTTTATTTCTACAATTTCCATGCTCTGAGGCTCTGAGTTGTGTAGCAGCAGGAAATGTCAAGTATACCCCACCCTAATGTTAGAGTCAGGGCAATTCAATGCATTGACATTTGATGGGATATGAGACAGTCTGTGGCTTTTCTGGATAGCCTTGATAGCCATGTACGTATATCCACATGAGGATGGATTAGAAATCTTTTCTTCAAATAGGGCTTTTCTGTTTAAAAGAGATTGTTTTAACTGTGCACATGTTATTAGATGAACTGTCCAAGCAATAACCATCAACTGTAGTTCAGTCTCTGTTATAGATGGAGTTGGTTTTTCCTTGTGCATTTCTTCACATCACAAAGTTACTACATTGTGCAGACAAAATAAACAAAACTATCTCTATGTTTGGCTGATTATCTGTAAAACATCGGAAGTACATTTGAAGTTAGAGTTTACATTTTGACTCAGGAACAGTGGCCATGCATTATCTATAGGGACATAACTCAAGAGATATAAATAGAAGTCTGAGCAACACATTACAAGGAAGTGATACCCTTCCACTGTTTTACTGTGTGCCTGCTTTGCTCTTTCTCACTCTCTGGAGAGTAGGCTGATGCCACAGAAAGTAATACTCCTCTTACTCTTTCTCTGTATCCATATCAAGCCCCAAGAGCTTTAATTTTTTATGCTTTCACCATATCTGCATGTATTTTCTGTCACAGTCGATTCAGTAATGGTCCTACACCTGTTCTGACACACAAACCAAATTTGAAACCAAACCACATTGATGTGTCATGGAGAGAGTTAACACGGCAAGTGATGCATGTGAGCACTGTGGGCAGGGCCGGCGTGTACAGTGGAGGTTATTATTGAGTGACTGGAGATCAATAAGGAGTGTGGTGCAGGGCCAGTGTGCTCGGTGCACACGGACAATGTGTCTTTCGCTCTACTGAAAAAAAAAGAAGAAACTCCGGCTGTGTGCAGCTTTGGGTAGTCTGACTCTGAATAGTGTTGTGCCATTACCAAGGCAACAGTGTTTGGAGCTGTCACGGTGTTGGGGGAAGGGCAAAAGACACGGCCACTGATGTGTAATTACTAAGAACGGGTGCTGCAGATAGCCTAATGCAATTAGACGCGCTAAAGACAAAGGGAGGTGCTGTTTGTCCTGGTGGAGGGGTCGGCTTCTTAATTGGGGCAGTCTCGTTACTCCAATATTTCCCTTATGAATCAAGAGTTCCGTAGCAGGAGCCAGAGAAGAAAAAGAGAAACTAAATATTACTCTTCAGACTACTTAGCACCCCAAAAAATGTTGATAATAATCGTCTCTACCTTTAGGTTAACTTTGCTTTAACTTGTGTTTTGGTAAACATTCGAATTAAATGTACAGCTAATATCATCGCTTATCATCAAACAGCAGAATGTGATTACTGTACAAGGACACAGGAAGTACCGATGAAGCATCTCTGACTTTCAAGATTGCCTTAACTACATTTGCAGCTGCTAAAACAACAAGAAAAACAACAACAATAATAAATAATAGTGTGATGTTCTGGGGCTGCTTTGCTTCTGCAGGACCTGGACGACTTGTCATAACTGATGGAAACATGAATTCTGCTCTCTATCAGAAAATCCTGAAGGAGAATGTCCACCTGCCAGTTTGTGACCTAAAGCTTAAGTATAGATGGGTTATACAGCAGGACAATGATCCAAAGTACACAATCAAGTCTGACTCTGCACCTCTGACTTATCACACAATCTGTTAAAAGAAATGTAATTTGACTATTATTTGGGTGTGATGTCATAGCTCATGCCACATGTATACTACTTGAAATTCCAGTAATGTTGCTGAGAATGTACAATACATTGTATTTGATGTATAAACCAGGCTCATGCACTTAAAAATTCACACAAAGCAAGACCTCATTTTGTGAACTTGTTAGACAGCAGCCAGAATAACTGGCTCCAATCCCACCCACTAGCTGTAACAAATCCTGCTCATTAGCCATATTTAATTAAAGCAGGAGAATAGCAGGTGTTTCCTCAACAGCCACTGTACATCTTGTTACCTCAGCCTGCATTCATGAACAGAATATGCAGACAGACGAGTGAAGAAAAGGGGATGTCTCCATCCAAATATGACAGATGAAAATGACTCATGGCTCATCTTTCAAAAAGACATGAAAATCTGGCAGATTAAATCATATTCAACCCATTCAGTCAGCTTCAAGATAGTACCTTTATCTTGTACATCGATGCGTTTTTATCTAAACATACAGTAGATACTACATGGGAATCTACCTAAGCTACATATTCTGCGATTAAAATTCTAAACTGCCCCACGTTTCTTGGAGCCAGCACTGGAGCTGTGTCCCTCTGTAATAAACAGAAAATCTGTCAGGGAAAAAGATCTAAATACTGCAGCTGCCATTGGTGCTCATACAGAGCAAACTTCCACAACTGTAGTGAACATAAATAAACTCTGTTGGAACTCTGTTGAGCTGTTTTGGATACTGATAGATATCAGACCTGATAGCAGGCTTTGACTGGGATAATAATTCAAGCCAGGAATACCGGGCCAGACACATTATATACACTGACCAAAAATACAAATGTAGCACCTTTGTCCCATTTTCCCATGATGATCAAAAAGTGATTACACATGGAACTATCCACTGCAGTCGTGTGGCATATCAGCACATGCAGACAGGTGTTCCTTATTTTGGGACAATAAAAGGCCACTCTAAAAATGTGCAGTGTTTTGTTGAGCAACACAATGCCCCAGATGCCTCATATGAATATCGATGAATTAGATAACTGCCTCCAATACTGTTCCAGAGAGTTTGGCAGTATATCAGCTTCCAAAGCAGCTTCACAACTGCAGCCCAGGACTGCCATATAAGGCTACTTCACCTGCAGGATTGTCTGTGAACAGTCACACAGACAGCTCATGAAACACAACAGAATAATTTCTGCATCTGCACAAACAGAAAGGTCATCTCATGTTCTTATCAGGGCAGCAATCTTAATGCAGTTTGACACTGTACAGGACATGAGTGGACAAAATGACCACTGGTGCACTTGTGAACAGACTTCTTCACAGATTTAAACCCTGATTTCAGCAGTACCAGGCAGATGGCAGGCAGTGTGTATGACACTGTGTGGGTGCAGATTTTGCTGATGTTGGTCATATGAACAGAGTGGCTGGCCCATAGTGATGCCATTTTAATGCCAGTGCCATTTTAGTGATGCCAATGGACAGCCAAGTGCATTTCATCAGTTGTAACTGGAATGCACAGAGATACACAATGAGATCCTGGGGCCCGGTGAACCATTCATCCAAGACCACTTTTGGTAGAACAGTGAAATGGGGTCTACATGCACTTCTAGGCAGCTCGAAATGTCTTTTCCTGCTTCCTGTCTTTGGTCTGCATTGGCATATCCAACAATGTGTTCCAGCTTCCACCAATATATCACCTTTCACAGGCAAATGGTGTTCACAGGCATTTCTGTTTTGGGGTATCTGTGACCAACAGAGCCATATTTGTATTCACAGCAAACACCTGTGTACTAATCTGACCAACCAGTAAATCATCTGTAAAACCTTTTGTACACATAATGCTCAATTCTGAGCATTTCACAGGTTGTGGAAAGGCTTTTTTTTTTCATTTTCCATGTCCATCCAACCATTGCTCATGTTTGGATAGAATACGTTATGGTAGAGTGATATTATGATTGGTTGCTGGAGCAGAAAAGAGGGGGAAAAGGTTGAATAGATGTAGCTAAGCTGTGGTCCAGTGATATGAATTCCAGCTCTTTTTGTGGGATTTTCAGTAAAAGTGGTAGACTGGACAGCCAAGCATTCTTAAATTAAAATGAACACAGTAGATATCTGTTATAGGTAGTTCATGGCCTCCCCTAATACACTTGACTAGATGTGTATTTTCAGCACTGTGCATTTTCAGCAAGCATCAGTTCATTCCTGTAAAGAACGGCTCAGATGTAGAAAAAAGGTTTCAGCGAAAGCATCGAATAACAGGTAACAGATATCAGAGAATGTCGAGAATCAGTTCTCAACATTCACCTAAAGCAGTGCATCATTGCTATGATCTTGATTATTTGAACATGGTGGAACTATGGTGACCTCACCATCAAGATCAAGTCTCCCAGTGTCTGGTCTGCCAGCATTTTATTATTATTATTATTATTATTATTATTATTATTATTATTATTATAGTAATAATAATAATAATAATTATTATTATTATTATTTAGCCATGATGATTGAGCAAACATAAAAAATAACAGCCCAGACTGTTTCTTTCAGAAGCACAAAGATGTGGACAAGATAAAGTAGGTAATAATAGCACAGCCCAGGGAAATGTTATCCCTCTACAGCAGCTAAGCAAGAAAATTTCAAGTAATGCTAAACTGACTGTGCTAACAAGATCAAAATGAAGAGCACTCTCAACCTTCAACCACAAAGTGTGTTTTATTGAATGCAGACAAGCTGAGCTCCTCACTATCAAAGGGTAGGTTTATATATATATATATATATATATACATATATATATACATAGAGAGAGAGAGAGAGAGAGAGAGAGAGGGGGGTAGACGTAAAGTGTTAAATATGTTAGAACATACAAATAGAAATAAACAGATTATCTTTTTATCTGGAGTTTATTCTGTATATCTACATGCTCATTCTTTGTGTAGTTCATACTGTGGCACTGCTGGAAAGGGAAAGGCAGGCATTCACGTCCAATGCCATAAAAAACTGCTTTAATTCTTTAAGGACTCGCTCTTTCGTTAGGTTAACAGACCATTCTACCATGCTCTGGAGACTATATTTCAGCTACGTCTGCATTTAAATTAGCTTTAGGAAAGACAGTGTGGATGCTTGAATTGGGCACCATAATGGGATTAAAGTCAAATGGAACACAAGTGCAGTAATCACTAGCCAGAGCCGGAACAAGCTGCCTTACCAACCATAATAGACCAACTAGGGGAAAAAGCAAATCAAACTGACAATAAAGAGAGGGAAACGAGAGAGAGAGAGAGAGAGAGAGAGAGAGAGAGCGAGAAAGAGAGAGGGGGCGAGACTTACCATGGGCATAAAAGGTGTTTTAGATTCCAATCAGGAATCCAACATGCACAAGTCAAGCATCCAATGTCCAACAGAAACCGATTCCTGACAGGCATTTTAAACTGGAGGTTATGCCATTGCCATAACCAAGCTTCTGTCTCAATTTTCTAAAAGTGGGTAAAACAACAGATAGGTCTTGTTTATATGTTTGAAATACCCAAGACGCACAGTGGAGCATAATAGAGCAGCTTTTCTGAGAGGAGGAAGTAGGATTCTCCATGCTCTGAGATAAAACAGACTCTCCATGGACCTGTTCATTCTGACAGCTAATACAATTATACAGATGAACACATGTTCATCAGTGACAGATCTCTGGTATCTGTCTTTTGTAACATAAAAGACAACAAAGCAAGGTTAAAATCTTGTTTTTTTTCTTCTTCCTTTTGTGGGTGTGGGGGGGGGGCATTTGCCATTTCAAGCAGCACTAGACTTAGCACTTGTAACATCTATTTTTCTGAAAATTATCTACTGGATGAAAAGAGAGACAAGGTTTGCATTTTAATATAGCAATTTCCCCGAAAGAATTCCGTACGATGTTCAATTTCCCAGTAAACACTTGAGTTTATTAAAGAGAAATTTCCGGTTATATAAAAATGGACTTAGAAACCATTAAGCACACTGAGCATATTGTTGATATCTACTTTTCTTTTCTGCTATCACACATACACACAGGCATTTTCTTCAGGTGTTCAAGTGCACTGCTTCACGGAATTCAAGACAGATTTACACAATCACCTTCATTAAAGGAAAGGCCAAGGCATAGAACATACCGCCATATACAGATATCATAGGAATGTTACTAGCAGTAAGAAGCAGCGACATAAACAAAGCTAAAGCAGTTGGCAGTGCAAGAAATATGTAAAGAGTCACTAGTTTTTATAAACATACTAATACAAATAATAATAATAATACAAAAAAGTAGTTAAGTTTTGTACATTACTAGACAGTGGTCAGAGTATTTACAGGAGTGAGAAAGTATGTGCTTCTGCAGTACACTGTGTTTAATTGTTGGCACTGACACACGCTGCCGCCGGAGGCTCAGGAGTGGGACCCTGTCGCAGTGTAGTTGGACATCTCCCTACGGATGGTGCTAAATGGAGACAGCTCCAGCTCGGTGGTACACTCATGCTCGTTATCGTCACTGCCCATCGCTGAGGAGGCTGCTGCACCACACATACTTGTGCAACAGCAACAGCACTCTATAAAAGCATGACCGAATGGCGGGCACAGGCAAAGCAGCAACACAGGTGTTATCGCAGTGCGCAGGAAGAGTAAGAGCTGACCAAGTGTGCGCAGTACACCCACGATGTCCAGGTGCCCTATGTAGGTTGCCACCATGTTGGCGACGTTGTCGGGTACAGCACAGGCAGCATAGACCACAGCCAGTGCCACCACAACGCAGTTCATGCGGCTCTCCAGGCGCATCTGCTTCTTGTTGGCACGGGGGCATCCGCGCTCGGCCTGGCGCATGCGGCGTGCTGTGGCTAATGAGCTGCCGATAGTAAACAGAGCAGGCAGGCAGAAATAGCAACCGAAGCACCACCAGAGCCTAGCGCTCTCATACGCCAGGCCCAGAGCATACAGAGTCTCAGGTAGCGAGGTGGAGATGCGTTCAAGGCACCGCTCTGTGTCATCGGTGTCAGATTCTTTCATCAGCTGCCGGATCAGGAGTTCAGGCAGTGCCAAGAGTAACGCGCCGACCCAGATCACGGCAAGCTTAGCAGCAGCAGATGCACAAGTCTCAATTGTCTCATAGTACATCTGCACATTGGTGGCAGCACGGAAACGATCGATGCACAGGGCACAAATGGTGAAGGTAGTCACGCCCAGTGAGGCTACCTGAAAGACACATAAAACAACATACTTTAAGTCTACATTACCCACTGGCTGAGTCTATATTTATTTTCAACATGTGCATATGCAGAGAATAGAACATGTCAACACACCCCCAAATTTCAATTTTATTGGTCACACCCACAACCATACACAGAATACCGTGCAATGAAACATTTTATTTGTGATGTAAACTCATGTTCAAAAGTAATGATCCTGCACTTCTCATCATTGAAGTGATTCTGATAAACCCCAAATAAAGATCAGCTGTTTCTCTAGGATCTTGATTTCATCCAATTGGTGTAGCAGAGTGCTTCTAAACCATGTACAGGATCTCAATCTTCATCAGAGCAGGGGTCCAAAACAATTTCCAAAACTTGTATGATAAATGTATGATAAATGTGTATGTATGATAAAATGCCATGAAGGTCATCGTCAACAAGTTGAGAAAAAAACAGCACTACAGTGAAATGACCAAGATAAGAACATCTATTTAAACTGACAAAAGGAAAAGAAGAAAAACTACCAAGGGAGCTGCGAAGAGCCTTACAGACACAATAAAGGAACTGCAGGAATATCTGGCAAGTACTGGTAACTTCCAGCATGTAACAACAATCTCTCATATTCTTCACAAATCTGGGTTATATGGTAAAGTCGGTGGATGGACAGATGTATAGATCAGATACAATAGATATGTCAGAAAGATGCACATATAATGAATTAAGGGTTCTGATTTTCTAAAATGCAGTTCAGTCTTAGTCACAAAATAGCAGGGTGAAATCCTACTCATACACACATACACTGAAGTACCGGAAAAAATGGTACTGGACCCTATGCAAAATCCATAGCAACACCACCTATGCACGTCATTGGTTGCATCCACCAGTGCGTGTATAAAGACATCTATGGAAGCTTCTAGACCTGTTTCCGCCATGACAATGGCAAGCTATCACGATTTTGCGATTTTTCAACAATAGTTGGAGCTTGTGAGATGGGTCATAACATTTTGGAGGTAGAAGCCAAGGTTTTCACGTTTTTCAAGTGTGTACCGTGACTACAAGTATTCCAGCAAAACCTCAAACTTACGACAGCAGCACGGCCATAAAAAAAAAAAAAAAAAACTCTCTCAGAACTGGGCAACATTCCCTCCGAGATCCCATGGGGGACATACAAAGTATTAACTGCTATACCAGTTTTTCTGGTACTTCAATGTTTATGTTGGACTTTGTACTTGTACACTGTACTTCCTTGTGCTAATTTGCCTAGCAGTGTTGGGGGTAACATGTTTCTGTAATAACATAAAATTTTTCTGTAACACAGTACACATTACTGTTTCTAAATTCAGGAGTTACTACATGTGATGGAGAGTCAAATTCCTTCAAAGAAACAACTATGTCTCTGAGCACCTGCAAAGACAACACGCTAACACAAAGGTTATAGTGAAAGCCCCCTGGACCCAGAGTGATCCTCAAGCTGAGAAAAGCAGCCAAAGCTTGATTTGCAACAGGTAAAAAAAAAGGTGAGATGAACAGTCTAGTAGCATTGTACACAGCAGAATCGCCATCTGATATGTGGGTACACAGTATGTAAGTTAACATCATAGCCTATTAACTGGCAATTATGCAACTGTGTATCTCAGGTGATGTGGAGTAATGCAAAAGCAATGTAAAGATTACTTTTTTTCTAAAAGTAATGAGTAATGTTTTTTTTTTTATTAATGACCAACACTGTTCCTGTGTAGACGTGAAGAATGAAGGGCTTTGATTTTCTGAAACACAGTTCAGTTGTGGTCACAAAAGAAGAAGGCTAAAATGCTACTCTGCAACAAATGCCAGGATTCAGCATTTGCATTAGAGTATGTTGGCATTTTCAAAAGAAAGATTACAAGGCTTTATGCAAAGTGCATTCTCTGCTGAGGCACCAGCCTTATCTGCAGGCTAAATTATGTCTGACTGACAGGCGAACCTAGTTCAGCCACTGGGAACATCTCCCTAGTGGTGTTGACAGGTTTGACATAAAAACATATAAAAATTCTTTTCAGTATCCTAGGCTGATTATGCTGGGTCCTTGTTACTCCATGCTTCATAAATATTAAAATGATCACATGTATTGCATCATTTCACTACCTAGTCACAAATGTCACATATAGTGCTGTGAAAAGTATTTGCCCCCTTCCAAATTTCTAATTTGCTAATTTGTTTCATTTAAATGTTTCATATCATCCAACTAATTTCAAAACAATGATGAATAAACACAAGTAAACACAAAATGCAGCTTTTAAATGGTCATTACGTTTACTGAAGATTACAGATTTTTCAAAAATAGGCCCAGTAAATCTAATAACAGGTTGTGCCACCCTTGGTGGTAACAACTGCAATCAAACATTTTTGCAATAACTTGTGATGAGCACTGTGGAGGAATTTTGTCCCACTCTACTTTGAAGAATTGTTTTAATTCGGCTACATTGGCAGGTTTTTTCCGAGCGTGAAGGTCTTGCCACAGCGTCTCAATGGTGGACTTTGACTCTGTCACTCGAAAACCTTAATTTTATTACACTTGAGCTCTAGGTCACAAACTGATGGGCAGACATTCTTTTCCAGGATTTTCTGTTAGACAGCAGAATTCATGGTTCCCTTAATTGTGACAAATCCTCCAGGTCCTGCAGAAGCAAAGCAGCCCCAGAACATCACACTACCACCATGTTTGACTTTAGTTATGGTATTCTTAAGGTGGAATACAGTATTAACTTTACACCAGAAGTAACAGGACCCATGTCTTTCAAAACCTTTGACTCATCAGTCCACAGAATATTATCCTAAAATATTGTGGGTCATCTAGATTTTTTTGGGAAATGTGAGATGGGAATTTGGTTAACTGATTACTTTGTCACTTAGGGCCAGGTTGGGCTGAACAACATTTTTCCTTCAATAAATGAAATCATCATTTAGAAAGAGCATTTTGTGTTTACTCAGGTTATCTTTGTCTAATACTGAAAGTAATTTCATGATCTGAAACATTCATTTATGACAAATAGGAGAAGGGCAAATACTTTTTCACAGAAGTAAACATTCAATTCCAGCTCATTGGCTGGATCTATTCCCGACTATAACTCATAATAACCCTACATACTACATTGGCTGGTATGTCATATGTGAAAACTAAAACATACAGGAAAAACAGGTGCAGTTCTGCATGCTGCAGTTTGCCTTAAATGTCCATGCCAAACTAGATACATCACATGGCTTCACAATACTGACAAAAAGCACAAAATGTCCACAAGCCATTATGAACCATAACCTCCATTATGATCCAGTAATGGCCTGGCATTAATTAATTAGTTAGACTGGTGCTCCATTAGCACTCAAACCACCTGCAGCTTTCTGATTAGCAACATTCAATAAGTGCAACCTTTAAAACTGACAAGAGGCCAGCTGCTTTCCGACTGACAAACACTACTACTGTACTCACAATATCAAGCATTATGTATGACTGTCTATTATTTGCTTCCTGTCCATATCTATGGGTGTATACAGTACACCAGTACAAATAACCACATTTGGTGAATTCCTCACTCTTGAGCTAAAAACACAAAGGCCCAGGATTGTTCATCACTCACTGTATTCAAACTAAAATGTTAGAATTATGAATTGTTAAATATTGCCAGAAGTCTTTAATTTTAACAGAACCATAAATCACCAATCTCAATGTGTGTAGTTGGTGCCTATAAGGTGATTTTCCTTCCCTATAAGGTGATTTTAAGGTTCATTTAACTGCAGGAAGTGAACCAAACATGATGTGTGTTATATGCTGCAGGCAACATTTTTTGTATATGCAATCTGCTAAAAACTGAACTGCAAGACCAACTGACAGTGTAATCTCTGTATCCGTATTCACACCTGGCATTAACATTGGTCTTAAGTGATCCAATCACAAGTAAACAGCCAACCATTACACTTGCGCATTCTGAACACGTCCCCAGTGACCGCTTGTGACTGGATTTCATATATTTGTGCTGGAAGAAATGTGTCATGTGTGGGAGGTTTCATGGCTAAATTGGACCAGCCTGGTGGCCAATCTTCATTAATTGCACATTGCACCAGTTAAGAG
>JAOVYV010000013.1:383164-396334 GCA_025674545.1 Hassar affinis | reverse complement strand
GGGGATCGAACCCGGGTCCTTCTTGCTGTGAGGCGACAGCGCTATCCACTGCGCCACCGTGCCGCCCCAAAATGCAATGTGTGGCAGAAAACTAACACAGCATATCATGCTGAACACACCATCCCCACCATGAAACATGGTAGAGGCAGCATCATGCTGTGGGGATTTCTTCACCAGGAACAGGGAAGCTGGTCAGAGTTAATGGGAAGATGGATTGAACTAAATACAGGGCATCCTGGAGGAAAACCTGTTAGAGGCGGCAAAAGACTTGAAACTGGGATGGAGGTTCCCCAGTCATATAATACCCCAGTCAAAGTCCAGACCTAAATCCCATTGAGAATCTGTACCAAGATTTGAAAATTGCTGTTCACAGATGCTCTCCATTCAATCGGACTGAACTTGAGCTTTTTTGCAAAGAAGAATGGGCAGAAATTTCAGCCAGTAGATGTGCAACGCTAGTAGAGATATACCCCAAAAGATTTGCAGCTGTATTTGTAGGAAAAGGTGGTCCTACAAAGTATGGACTCAGAGGGGCTGAATAAAAATGCATGCCACACTTTTCAACATTTTATTTATTAAAAATTTTGAAAACTGTATAATTTCCTTTTCACTTCACAATTACTTGCTACTTTGTGTTGGTCTATCACAGAGGCGCTCATTACGTCTATCGCGATCTACTGGTCGATCGCTGAGGTAGTACTGGTCGATCGCAGCGTATCATTTATAAAATATTTGTCAGCCTATCAAACATCCTGTCACTTGATTGACATACAGGGCAACCATTCAGATGACAACAGAATTTTGACATTTAGGTCACCCTCTCATGCATAAAAAACTTACAAGCTAGTCAGCGAATTACCTCAGATTTTAAGCCCTTGCTAAAACATATGGTGATTAAAATGAGTGAGAAAAATGGACCAAGTAAGAAGGCAAAAACATATCATTTTCATACGGTAGACTTATTTTTTCATGATGTCATTTTTGAAGTGCATTTGCCTCATCTTCCAGTCTACCATCGCAATACTACAGATCTAATACAAATCTACAGATGTGACTGACACAGCCCAGATGTGCATTTTCATTCGTATGGTCTTTAGTGATCTCACTGCAAAAGAGGAGCTATTGACAGCACTTCCCATGAAAGAACAGACGCGAGGAGAGAACATATTTCAGACGTTTAAAAACTTTATTGAGAAAACTCAGCTCCCAGTGTACAAATTGGTGTCTATCACCACAGATGGAGCACCTGCAATGGTTGGGCGTGTGAATGGATTTATTGCCAAGTGCAAGCAAGATGATGCACTCCCAGACTTCTTGAATTACCATTGCATAATCCACCTACAAGCGTTAAACTGCTCAACATGAACGAGATCATGGATGTGGCAACGAAGATCGCCTGTTCTATTCGAGCCAGATCTCTTCAAAGACGGTTATTCCATGCACATGGAGAAGGCTGACTGCAACCACTCTGAGTTGTTGCTACATACTGATGTGAGATGGCTTAGTCGTGGGAAATTCCTCCAAAGATTTGGAGAGACTAAAGGCTTTTTCCGTGTATCTGGACATGCAGAATACAAGCAACTAAATGATGGTCAATGCCTGTTGGATTTGGCATTTTTAAATGATCTGACAAACTTGTTGAATGACCTTAATCTTGAGCTGCAAGAAAAAGAAAAAACAGTGACCAATATGATTAGCTCAGTTAACGCTTTCAAACAAAAGATGCAACATTTAACCTCAAAGCTTCAGTGCCATGATTTGGCAAATTTCCAGACCTGGCGTCAGATCTGGAGATGCAAGGGAAGGCCCATGAGCAACTTGACAGTGCACGCTACATGGAGCAGATGAACGATTGTCTGTCAGAGTTTGACAAACGCTTTCAAGACTTTTCTCTGCTCGAGCCAGTTGTTACATTCATGTGCTATCCTTTTCAGGAAGATGCTGAGGTTGATTCACTCGCATCAAACATTGCAGCACTGTTTCAGTGGAACTCTTCTGGAGTGGAAGATGAGATTTTGACTCTACAAACTGACATTGAACTGAAGTCGAGAGCTCATGGACAGTTCTGGAACTTACTCACAGAGGTAAAGTACCCCAACATGAGGAAATGTGCTACCTCCTTGACTGCATTATTCAGCTCCACTTATTTATGTGAATCAGCCTTTTCCTACATGAAGATCATTAAGTCCAAATACCGTTCCACCATGACTGATGAACATTTGGAAATGTGCTTGAGGCTGGCTGTCAGCAGCTATTGTCTGGACTATGCATCCCTGGCTGATTCAATTCAGTGCAAGTCATCAAAGTAAACTCAGGTAATTACAAAAAATATTAATAATTATTTATTTATTATTTATTATTATTTATGTGTGTTGTGCAATATTGGCATATTCAGTTATGCAAGGTACATCAACATACATTGTACATACAAATAATCTTAATACATTTGAAAAAAAATATGTTTTGCATTTTTGTAGTGGGTAGATAATTTTGACTTGGTTGTTTATAAGTAGCTCGCATGCTGAAAAAGTGTGATCACTCCTGGTCTAACACATAAATTCCCAATAAAATATATTTAATTTCGTGGACATAGTGTGAAAACAAGTGGAAAGGTTCAAGTGGTATAAATACTTTTGCAAGGCACTGTTTTAGCCTTTGTCACATCAGCCTATCAACATAAAGACTCTCTACTGCTACGGCATTGTTTATGTTCTGGTTTCCTCTTTTGTTTAGCTCCCACTCTGTGCTGTTTTTGCTCTGTTCTGTTTCAAAGACACTGTAAATAAACTCCGCACCTGTTTCCTACTTTCTGCCTTGAACTGTGTCCTTACAGCCTTGCTTTGAAATAAAAGCTAAAGGTGCTCAAGGTGCTCAAAGCATTAAACCCATATTTGCAATATTCTTTTACATCATGAATTCTCAAATGTCTAATGAGGTTTGTAGTAATAGTTTTTAGTTGTTTTGTTTCACCATGGAGGCTTTCTTCTTCACACACATTGCATATAGCAATTGTATTGTCTTTTTAGACACCTTGAAGAACAGCTTGTCTTGTCTTGTAATTTGCAACTTCTGCCCACTCTTCTGATTGGCTTTGATAGAGCTTGCCAATTTATACATATAAATAATGTAAAACATTCAGTGCTTTCAATTTTAAGAGGTGAAATATAAAGTCTTGTAATCGTAAAGCTAATTAAGTGCTCATTTTATTTTTTATGGGCTAAATGCAATAAAAAAGATTCACATTAACAAGAACAGGTTCAGGTTACATGCTGAATAATAAAGTGTTAGTTTTTCTAGTTTTCTTTAAATTTCTTTCCTAAGTCTCAGAGTTTCATATTTCATTTAGATTTTAACGCGCTGCTGTTTATTGCTCTTTAATCTGCTAACACGAGCTCACTACTGTGTAACCAGCAACTCGCCAGCGCTAGCTTCTCTGCTAATGCTAATATCACGGATTTACTGGCATTTCCCCCTCGCTATGGACACCTGTGGACTTTACTGGACATTACTTATACTGCACTTTCTACTCTCATGGAGGATCATTTCCATCACCGGAACACACATCCCAATCAATCAGTGGATTGTTTACTCTGGAGACTTTCTGCTGCAGCTTGGCATAAACAACCAACACGGCTTCATTACAGGCTCAATTCCTGAGGAAATACTCCATAAGGACTCATCTCCTCACAGTAACTCCACTCACCACAATCAGAGAAGAACCAGAAGAGGCAGGAAAAAAGTTAGAATCAGAGCCAGACTTAAGCAGGAGACATGTAAACAAAAATCACTTCCCCCCCATTATCCTAGCCAACGTTCGCTCACTCCGTAACAAGCTAGACGAGATACAAGCTAATATTCATCACCTACATGAGTACAGGACTGCTTCTATTCTCGCTTTTACGGAGACCTGGTTAAATAAGAATGACGGTGACAATACATTGCACATAGATGGCTTCTCTCCCCCAGTGAGGCTAGATAGGGACAAAGACCTAACAGGAAAACAACATGGTGGTGGAATCTGCCTGTATGTAAACACACACTGGTGCTCGATGGTCGTGGTGAGGGAATAACTGTGCACCAAAGTGCATTGAACTCTTGGGCGTCTCTCTCCACCCCTATTATCTCCCCAGGGAATTTCCACAGCTTTTCCTAATCCTGGTTTACATTCACCCCAGGGCTAATGCTGCCACCGCCACAGAACACATAACAAACACTCTGAACAATCTGGAACGTATCTCCCCTGATGCACCTAAATTTATCTTGGGTGACTTCAACCACTGCTCTCCAGAAAAATCTCTTAAAGGCTTTCAGCAATATGTTACATGTACCACATGCATGGGGAAGATACTGGATAAATGCTTTGGGTCTGTCCCAGATGTGTACAGGTCGGTTGCTCTCCCACCTCTGGGCTCCGCTGACCATAACACCATCCATCTTGTTCCAGCTTACATTCCGACCATTAGAAGGGTTAAGAAAGTTGTGCGTAACACCAACAGTGGACCACAGACAGCATCTCAGCCCTTCAGGGCCGTTTTGAATCCACTGACTGGAACAACCTTCTGTCTCCCTCCAATGACATTAATGAACAAGTGGATACCATATCCTCATACATCTCCTTCTGCATAGAAAGCATCATCCCCTCAAAAACTGTCACCATCTTCCCTAGTAATAAGCTGTGGATCACCAAGGAGCTCAAGGAAGTCCTTAACAAGAAGAAAAGGGTCTTTTTCACTGGATCCGATTCAGGGGGGAACCCTGGCTGCAAGCTCACAATCCCCAAATCTCCTGGCAACCCTTTAGTATCACCTCCTGGTCCACCCGGTGTTTTAAGGACTGTATAGAAATACCCTAGTCCCGGCTAGTTTGTGTGACCTCAGCAGGGCCTTCAGTAAATGGAAAGCCAGCCAACTTCCTCCTCATCACGACTATGACTGTGTTATCAAACACCTGCCCGGCGCCCGGCTACCCCAGGCCACGCCGTACCCTCTCTTTCTTAAAGAAACCCAGGCGATGCAAGAGTACATTCAGGAAGCTCTTCACAATGGCTTCATCCGTCCATCTAAGTCCCCAGTTAGTTCGAGTTTTTTCTTTGTAACCAAAAAAGACGGATCTTTGAGACCATGCATTGATTATCGCGAGCTGAACAAAATTAGTAAGAGGTTCACCTACCCAATTCCACTCGTCATGCCCTTTGGTCTCACCAATGCCCCAGCCAAAGCCTGGTCAATTTTTTTCCAAAGCCTGGTCAATAACGTTCTCTGGGAGTTCCTCGGAGTTTGTGCCATAGTCTATTTGGACGACATTTTGATTTACTCTCCAGACCCCGACACGCATATCAGCAACACGCGGAGGGTCATCAAGACCCTGATGGAGAACGGACTCTACATTAAAGCTGAAAAATGCGAATTCAATCTGGAGAGCATAGCCTTTTAAGGCTACATTATAAATGCTAAAGGGGTCGAGATCTCACGCTTACCTGTCCCTAATCACTGTTTCCGGACTAACCCGTGGTGTCCCGGCCCTCTCTCTCTCTCTCTCTCTCTCCTTTTTCATGCTCTCTCACCCGGGGCCGCTTAGCCAGACCGCACGTCTTCACTTCCCCACTGCTCTCTCTACGGAGCCCTTCCACTCCGCTCTTCCGTCTTCCTTCACTGTCCGACTCTCTCTTCTCCCTCGGACAGCTTTGCTCATCCTGCTTCCTACCTGTTTCCGCTCATCCCCAGAGTATTACTGTTTTTGGCTGGTCTCTCCCCTGTGCTCTCTCCAGGCAGAGTTCTCCCGACGCCCGCTTCCCCTGTCGTCGTCCTGCCTGCCGTCTCGGCACCTGGGACCTTCCCGGCACAGCGCATCCTCACCAGCCACCTCACTGATCTCTTTCAGTTTCTCTCTACCTGTTCCCATTATCTCCACATTAAACTGAACTCATTTGTTACTGCATCTACGTCTCCGCCTCGCTGTCTTTCATAGTTCCTAACACATGTAATACGGATGAGCAAAAACTGGAAATTCAGTACAGTTGGGAAACTTAATTAAAATAAAGTTGGGACACTTAATTAAAATGCAGGAAAAATTGAATTCTGTAATTTCTTAATTTACCTAAAGTTTTATCTAACAGACAAAATGGGATTAGGGCTAACGTTCTAGCTGTGTTATCAGGAAGCTCAAACAAATGGTCCTATCTTTGCCATGAATGACCAAGTGTCTTGAGGGTGAATTTTTATCAACTTAATCACACAGGGTTGATGTATGATAAAAGACAGAAAAGGACACTAGGAATACTTTCAAGAAAGAAAAACAGAAAAGTGCTGTCTTTAATGTTTAAAAACTGTCAAAGCAGATGACATAAAATCAAGTAAAGAAGGACATGCACTCAATACAATCCAGTATAAAGATGATTATAGGAGTGTACAGGGTGTAACAGAGCTGTAGGTTTTGTTTTGGAGCATCAGAAGTACTGTTGAAAAAATGTTGTTCACAAATGATTTACAAATGAGATTTGTTTTGTTATTAAGCTTTTTTCTTCATAAATTATCCAAGGGAAATCTGCTAGCCATGCATTAAAATAGCCACACATTTGAGTAACCAGTGCAGAAAAGGCTGTTTAAATTACATTTGCAGCATTTGGCAGATGCCCTTATCCAGAGCAACTTACATTTTATCTCATTTACACAAGTGAACAGTTGAGGATTAAGGGCTTTGCTCAAGGGCCCAGCAGTGGCTGTGGTGGGTTTTGAACTCACAACCATCTGGTCAGTCGGCCAACTAAGCTACACTGCACACTGAATCATGCAGCATCCTTACATGCATACCTCTGACCACAAACACAGATGATGGGAGCTCCACTAATTGTGAAGAAGACATTGTATTAGCCACATTTTCACAAGTACTTGTTTTGTACCTGTTTGTGTGGACTCAATCATTTAGTGTGTATTCCTGTTTGGGTTCCTTCCTACTCCAAGTTTGCTACTTATAACACTTCTTGTTAGATGTCATGGTGATATGACCCGAGTAAAATGACCAAGAATATCTTCAGATGTTTAAGATGAAACATAACTTTTACATCATAACTATTGTTATGCACACTATCAGTCAGAAGTTGTCTACAAGTTAATTAGTGCTAAGTGAATGCAAATGTTAGCCTTTTTGACTACGAAATGGTGTTATTGAGTATTTAGCTGCATCATATTTTCTGCTGATACCTTATAATGTGACTCCAGTTGTATTAGTACAGCGTGAACCTATCTCAAGGAATTTATTTGTTGTACTCTGACTTTCTGTATGAGCATTATAGTATTCCTTGTTTTTAGTATATTATTGAAACTATCATGTACATTTAAAAATAGTACTCCATTTATTTATAGTAATGTACATTAAGCCAATTTAGTGTGCATTTGTGTGTTCATCTTGCTTGTATGTTTAATGTATTTTTTTTTCCTGTATACACTGAAGTACCAGAAAAACTGGGACAAAATACAACTACATAGCAACGCTACCTATGCAAGTCATTGGTTGCATCTGCCAGTGCATGTATAAAGCTGCAGACATCTATGGAAGCTTCTAAAATTGTTTCTGGCAAAGATGAGTAAAAAGTGTTATAATAAATTCACTTTTGGTGAATTAGCTTAATCTTAGACCGAAAAAGGCATGAGAAAAAGCCAGTGTTATTTGAAGGAAATTTATCCTGAGAGAAGAAAGTTGAAATAATCAACCAAACCACAAAACCACAATTATTGGCACCCCAGAAATTCTTATGAACAAAATGTAATTGAAGCATTTTCAATTACTTTTATTTATATTTTCCTTTTTTTTAGTTAACCAGAAGTGTCTAGGAACTTTCAAGTTGTAATCAATGACTTCCTTTTTAACCAGGGTGTGGCAGTGGGTGCATGATCAAGAACCCACACCTGTCCCTTATTGATTAGCCTACTTTGTCTCCTTTGTGCTTGTGTGTGTGTCTGTATGCACTCAGTGAGTGAGTATATATCTTCCTTTTTTCTTTCCTTCCTGTTTTGTGCAAAAGTCTTAGGCACCCTATTGTTTTTAGGTACAATTTATGTTACTGATGTTTGGAGTTCTGCAGTAGAGTCAGTACAAAAAACATTTTATATTGCCAAACATTACTTTTCCAAAAAAATGGTATACAAAATGGTTGTATGTCAGTAATGAAAGCTACATATTACATAACAGACCACTTTTCAGACAAAAAAAAACATAATGAATGCAGCTGGGCTTTGCATGCAAAAAAAGAAGTAAGTGTGACAAAGTCTCCAGAATAACAGTGGCAGACTGTTCAAGACACTCAGTAAAACTCACCAGCGAATGTCCTAGGCACATGCAAAGACTTGCTGTAAAGGAAAGGTGCCTTTGAAAGTAATGAAGATGTTTCTACCTAAAAGAATACACTATAAAGTGCAGTAAACAGTAAACTAAAGGAAGTCAATATTTGGTGTCCCTTTTACTTAAATAGTGTCCTCAGGTGTAACGTGTGCAATTTTATAAGGAAGTTAGCTTTTAAATCTTGGTGTGCAACTTGGAGAATCTGCCACAGCTCTTGTGGAGAGCAAGAAAAAGAGGGTGCCACAACAGTCCTCTGCCAGCTGCAGAGTACTAACCAGGGACATGGGCCAGACTCATTCTGCTGTTCCTGCCAGAAAGAGAGTGGCACACTCTTCTAGAACTACAAGCTTGATGAGCTGCTCTACATCACCATCCTCTGCCATAAGCCCCTGATGACAGGAGTATTTGACCTGTTGTGAGAGAAATAAAAGGTGGCCCACTCAGTAAGCCATAGTTACCAGAAGCATTGGAGGTGCTCCCCTGGTGTGTGGTGCTGCAGGACCAGCCACTTCATGCTGGAATACTCCAGCTGTATCGGTGGTGGCAGTTGCTACATGGTGAGCTGGACTTCGCTCTTTAGCAGGGGGGAAACTGCAGTACCCATTCATCTTCTGGCCAACCCTACACAGCTGCTGACTGCTCAAAGATCTTCACAATAGCCTCCTCCTCATTGGCATTGGTCATCTTGATGTATATCTGAGGAATTGCAGCTAAGGAGATGGTAGCTCAAAGCAGCTGATATATCATCTGCCAATTTTCACCTGCTTCTGCACAATGGCTTCAAAATGCCACCACTGGCCAGGTCACAGGTCAAGCAGTACGTGGTGCTGCACCTGTTGAAGGTTGGTGAGGGACTGGGTGAGTTATGCAAGTGGGGAGTTGGACATGGCAGCTTCCATGGTCCTGGGTTTCAACATCATTGTAGGGCCCTAGTCCAGCTTCAGGAATTCAGAAGGGCTCTTAATTCCTCAACTTAAGCTTTTTATTAGCGTGTTTATACATTCAACACAAATACATCTGCATGTGGCTCTGTGCTGTCAGTGTGCATGCACTCTCTCTCTCTTGCAATCACTCCCTCTCTCTCTGGCTAACATGCTCTGTTCCTCTGAAATACAATGAGACACAACTAAATAAATTACCATTAATGAGCCATATGTAAGGATTATCATGCTTTACCTGCTTCTGTCCTTTCACAGCAGCCACTCAACCATGCTTCTGCTGCTACACAGAGATTTTCACAAGTAGTAAAATTAAAGTCAGGTTTTGAAACTTTACCTTAGATTACAAGTCTATCCTAGAGACCATATCATGTCTTGAATGTTTAAACTTGAATCGTTAAGTCAAGTCTGAAGTCTAGAAACTCTAGATAGGTAGTATATGGAAACTTTAACTGTATAACAACTGTACACAGTAAGGGGCAAAACATAAAAGATCAGGGTTTGTGTGCATCTTGCCAGTACTGTTTTTAGAAATATGTTATCCATTGATTTTCATAGAATTGTGGTGTCCACCACTGGATCTAGGGAGTGGGTTGGCATTCCAGAGACTAGAGGCGGGGTTGTGTGTTAGCTCCCAGCATGCTCTTAGGCTGTACATTGTTCTTATTCCCTACTGTGGGTGAGAAGTGTGTGTGGGTGGCTCATTCCCTCTCCCTTACATATGAATGTATGTGTGCCTGACTGCTGTTCTCAGCACAGATCACTGTACTGTTCAAAGTACCCAACTTGCTCTCTTGTAATCATGATTTTTTAAGCCATTGTGGTTTACACACTACATGACTGATTAGCAATCGGGGGCCACACATTACACGATTCTTCCCCAGGAGTGACTCACTGCTGATTCTGTTCGCTCTCCAAACTATGTTTTGTCATGAAAACACACACAAAAAGTGATGAGGAGGCTGACATGATACCATGTGTGAGCTTTTTACTTTTAGTAAAAATTATGTCATCAAGAAGCAAGCAATCCAGGTTTCTGTGTGCTAATATTAAAAATAATAAAAAACCTTAAAGCTTTGTCCATAGTCACTCCTGAAGCAACAGAGTATTTCAGGAAATCCCTTCTGCTTGAACTTGATTTCAGGAAGTTATGTTCTTTTACTAACACCTGCCCCTTACAAGCCATACTTGTTGACATTTATAAGCTCCTCCCCTGGGTTTCCCCTCAATCGGTATCCTGCATTCTCATTGGTTGTAGCTCAATGCTGCCAGTCAGTCTCAACACTTTACACACTACAGGATTTTGGACTCGCCCACAGGTCCAGATATTTAGCATGCTAGATATTTTTGGGGAGTCTGTGAGCAATCTGCGAGCAATTGGTGAGCCTCTCAGGTGGCATCTTTGAATAATTCACACATAGCGAGCGAGAGCCAACTCACAAGCCCTGAGAATGCTGATTTTGTCCTCGAGCTGGCACGACCTCCAAAACCTGTCGGCAAGCGGAAAATCGGGCCTAAAATTGTGTAGTGTGAACTCAGCATTTGATGTTCTAAAAGTTTATTTTTAATAAAAACTGCTCCTTTGGAAAAGTAAAACCATGTGGATGGTGGCTTCTTTATGTAACCCTGCCCAGAGCCATCACAGAAGAAAAAAAAACTTGAGACATCAAAAGTCATTTTGATACTGCATATTTTGCACACATAAAGGAACATTAAGCTTGACATTCTCTGCTTCTCTGGCAGCATCACTCCTATCAAATGCTATGGCATCTATTTCAGGATCTCACTTTTGTAGAGGTGAGATTACGGAGTAGGGCTTCAGTCCGAGGTAATCTTGCAGGAACTTTGTTATTTTCATTGACCCGCCAAACTCCATATGCCATGTTTCTCTTTGCGCTGTTTTCTGGGACTACTCACCATGATGGACTGGCTTCCACTTCCAGTGCTCCCACTCTTTTATTTGATCTCATGGTCCACTTTCTCTATCCCAGGTGTTGCTCTAGCTGCCCTGTATTTCTGTTTCCCCCTTTCATTTCTTTCCCGACAGTATTTAATAACTATCTCTTTGGTTGAGTGCACCTAGTTAGCGGCTCCTCTGTTTGAGCCTTTATCCCCCCTCATTGATTACACACTCCGCTGGCTCAGCAGTAGTGCATAAACTTATCTGCTCTGCAGCCCAGGTTCATTCATATTTTCTCCAGTAGCAACATCCCTGGTTTGAATCCTGCTTCAGGCTAACAGCAAGGATGGGGTGAGGTTCACCACTTTGTGAACAACTATTTGAGCAAATAGTCCAACAGTTTAAGAACAACATTTCCCAATGTACAATTGCAAGGAATGTAGGGATTTCATCATCTACTGTCCTTAAAATCATCAAAAGATTCAGAGAATCTGGTGAAATCTCTGCAAGTAAGAGGCAAGGCTGGAAACCAACACTGAAAAACCGACATCATTTTGTAATGAATATTAACACATGGGATCAGGAACACTTCAGAAAACTATTGTCAGTGAACACAGTTCATCACTCCATCTACAAGTGCAAGTTAAAACAGTCCAGACCTGTCTCCCATTGAAAATGTGTAGCGCATTATGAAATGCAAAATACAACAATGGAGACCCCATACTATTGATCAACAGAAGTTGCACATCAATCAAGAATGGGAAAGAATTCCACGTACAAAGATTCAACAATTAGTGTCCTCAGTTCCCAAATGCTTATTGATTGTTGTTGAAAGTAACACAGTGGTAAACATGTCCCTGTCCCAACTGTATTGGAATGGGATGCAGGCATCAAATTCAAAATTAGTAAATATTTGCAAAAATCAACAACGTTTCTGTTGGAACATTAAATATCTTGTCTTTGTAGTGTATTCAAATGATCATAATTGATCAGAACAGCAATGAATGTAGCACAGAGAAAGATTCCAACTAATCTTCTGAAGGTTATCACAGTCACCAATCAGTAGGAAGTGTACAGACCTTTGCTTTGAATGACTTCAGCGCATCTGTAGTCACAGGACATCACCAGTCTCTCACACTGCACTGATGTGATTTTGGTCCACTCTTCTTCCAGTCTCTTCCACAGGTGTGTGACTGTTGTCGGTTTCTTGGCCATAACTTTGTCATGAAGGATTTTCCAGAGATTCTCTATAGGGTTTAGATCAGGTTTGGTCACTGCAGAGTGGGCTTTCAGTCCAAATGCTCTTAAACGTTGAGACATTGTATGACGAGACAGATCCTTACCCTGTTCAGTGCTGAACTGGTGAGTGATTCCAGCTGCAGTGTTGAACCGTGGAGATTCTGCGCATTATCCTGTCCTCTCTTGCATTTGTCTTTCGTAGGGGACCAGCTTTCTTGGGGGACTTGAGTTTGTTATGTTGTGAAGATGCAATATTCTAGAAATCACAGACAATGAATGACCAACTTCTCTTGCTATGGCTGATAGGGTCACCCCTTTGGCCTTCACCTGGACAACCTGATACCGGAGGGTTTCAGTCACTTTGGAACGGCTCACCATTTTTGCAAAGTCAGTGAAGACTGGAAAGTTAGACTGCCAGTTAAATAGGGTTTGTCAGATAATTCAGGAAATTAGCACCAGGTTCCAGATTAACACCAATAACTTGCAGATATCTGAAAGTGTTCTCTAATTTTGATCAATGTTCTTTTTCAATTTTCTCATTTAAGTTTTTTTAGGCTGTGCTTTAGAATATGTACACTTAATGAAATACGCTCAATAGCACAGGATTCTAAAATTACTTAAAATATATTTTTATATACAGTGGAGGATATAAGTATTTGATCCCCCACTGACTTTAAATGTTTTATAACAAAAAAATAAATGAAATGTCTCATAATTTTATGCCAGCTTTATTTTAACAGTGCCACATAGAATATC
>JAOVYV010000010.1:18933042-18946849 GCA_025674545.1 Hassar affinis | reverse complement strand
GCCATTGAAAATGTTGTTGCCATTTATCACTGGTCTATTTTAAAAGAAACAACTGTTGAATGTTGCCTCATTATTCACTTGACTTTATTTGTTAAAAGAGAAATATTAAAGAAGATTGATGTCTTTTTTTTATTTAAAGGGATCTGCACAGTGTGTAGGGAGCCAGGGAACACGGGTATATCACTTCACTGGAAATTCTGTTGTGTTTTTTTTTTTTTTTTTATTAACGCGTTAGAGCATTCATTTACAGCCCTAGTGTTTAGTGATTTTTGATTCATTTTTACACGGTTTATGACAGCAAATTTGGATTTTATTTAAAGATGCCAAACACAATTATGTGTCTATATTTTTTTAAATAGAACAACAAAAATAACAACAAAATGCTTTTTTTTTTTCGCAAGAAAAAGTGCCATTAAAGTGTACATGGTTAATGATTATTGGTGTTATAAATCTTCTCTGTCCAGAACCCTCACACAGCAGCTGAAACTGCCAGATGCGCCAGAGAGCTTGCCCAGAGGGGCAGGGCATCATCCTGCCAGATCTAATAGAATCTCTGGATGCCTAATAAGGACTAATAATGGTGAGCAAAAATAGCCAAATCTCTTTCAACATGCACATGACACATGGTAAAATGACACCAGACATACAAGCTGACATAACCACCTACAATAAGGCTGGTTACCATGAAATTTTGTGTTCTAACATTTACAAAGTATCCTTAAAATTGGCTGTATTTTTTTTTTGTAATTAACAACAAGTTGTTGTGTGTGATTACAATTTGGGAGACTGTAAATGTGAAAGTGGGGGTGTGCTGGGAGCTGGAGTCCATGGAGTCTGTTTGTAGTCAGTGATGCAGCTTGGGAATCGGAGTTCATTGCCAATTCTGGAATATACATGCCATCGGCATGGAGGACTTGGCTTAATACATGAGTCATAACTTTATATGCATAGAAACAGTATTATTATTCATACACACTACATATCTTATTAGCCTGATGAAAGATTTTAAAACAGCATCCATTAGACAGTACATCAAAGCAAACCATTTCTGTCTATCTAGTGTTCAAGTCACACTGTAAAATGTTTAGTGGTTCTATCTAAAGAGATGTTAAACATTCTGATTTTGCTGTCACTTTTTTAAACTGCTGTTGTGATGCATGTCTCCTTTAAAAATCTTTTAAAATTCAAATCACAAGCATTTGCTGATAAACTGTAATAGGTTTGAAGATGGAATGAGTGGGTTTTAAACATTTGAGGCTTAACTTTAATATGAAAACCAATTAGTGTTATTATAGTACATAATTAACTTGTAACTAGTACATAAGTAATTTGAAACAAACTGGTTTAGCAGAGGTAGAGGCAGTTTAAATGTGGATTGTCTGAATGTGAGTCCCAGTAAAGTAAAATGAATTAATGAAACAAAAAACATTATAGGTTTTTGTTTGTGACCCCTTTTGTAATTTGACTGACCCCACAGTTTAGAGGCCCATTTGGGACTGAACATATCAAACATTGGAACCTAAGCTTTCATTATGGAATTAATGAAAGGATTAAAAATAACAAGTTACCTCTGGCAACTTTTGACTTTTGGTTAGCAATCAATCTTAAACTAACTAGGTTACTAATCAGAAGAACCCTCCCTACTATAGGGGCTATGTATAATGACTGACCCCAACTTCCTAATTCCTAAAGAAACTAATTTCACTATGAAGTAATGTATAAAGGCTGCTTCATTTTCCATTTCTACTTCAAGATCAATAAAGACTTATCATAATTAATCAGGTTATGGGAAAATACCATGGTGATTTAGAGGAAGTGCCTTAATAAGTGCTGGGGCTAATTAAAATATGATTAACTAAAGCCAAAGCCAGAACCTACTGAGAACTGTGTGTGGCTGGACACACACACACGCAGACACACAGATGGAGCATTCAGAAGATGCTCTTATACAGAGTGACTTAAAATGAATGCGTTGTAGTGCCTGGCAGTAATGCTTCCCTACAAATTAAAATAGGTGATGCAGAAATAGGACACCATAAAGTAACTCTTTGCCAAGAGCACACAGAAATCATAAGAAATTGCCTGAACATGAAGAACATTTTGCATGTTGTATTAGCCTACTGATGTGTGGCAGAATTATACTTCATAAAAAAAATAACATTTATCTTTATAAACACCACTCTTAACCTGAAAATGTAACCTGTTTTGTCAGAATTAAGTAGGAAGGGGTAACAACATCTAATTTTGAATGTCCTTTACACATTTCTTAACTGCTGCCTTGAGATTCATCACTATTCCACTCAACCTGCAGTTTCAGACCATCAAACTTCACTCTTTGTACCTTCCTTGAGTATTTACCTTGGTCATAGTCTATGCTATTGATATTCCACCTCATGCAGATATGGACACTGCCTTATGACGCAGCTCCCATGACATCAATGTGATTTTCAGATGGTAGCAAGATCAACTTAGTGTACCCTAAGCACTGATCTCCCTGACTTGCAATCTGTTTACAGCAAGCAATGCTGTGTCAAATGCACAGAGGACAGTAAATGATCTATCTATCTGAATAATGGGCTCTTCTGGCTGTTGCAGTGAAAGAGGTGCTTCCTTTCTCTGAAGACCAACACTGAGAGAATGGGGAAAAGCTTCTCTGCACAAGCCATTTGGGCCCTCAACCAGGACAATAACGAAGACTAGATCTTGTTTGCACAACATTCACAGTCTCATTGAGCGCTTCAATAGATACACCTGTTTAACTGCTTGTTGACACAAATATCTAATCAGCCAATCACATGGCAACAATACATTTAGGCATGTAGAAGACGGCAAGATGATCTGATGAAGTTCAAACAATTAGAGTGGGGGAAGAAAGCTAATTTAAGTGACTTGGCATGAAAATGGCATGGTTGTTGGTGTTGAATGGGTTAGGCTGAGTATTTTAGAAACTGCTGATCCACTGGGAGTTTGAGGCACAACCATATCTAGGGTTTAGAGAGAATGGTCTGAAAACAAGAAAATATCCAGTGAGTGACAGGTCTCTGGGCAAAAATGCCCAGATACTGGTTCAAGCTGATAATAGGGCAACAGTAACTCAAAAAATTACTAATTACAGTCAAGCTATGCAGAAGAGCATCTCTGAATGCACAGCACATCAAACCTTGAAGCACATGGGCTACAGAAGCAAAAGACAAAACCTGTCTTCTACGAACAGGCAACTGAGGCTACAATTTGCACAGGCTCACCAAAAATGAACCATAGAAGATTGCAGAAACATTGCTTGGTCTGATGAGTCTCAATTTCTGCTGTTACCTTTGGATGGTAGGGTCATGATAGGGTCTATCCCTTTATGACCTTAGTGTACACATGTTCTGATGGCTACTTCCAGCAGGATAATGTGCCATGTCATAAAGCTCAATCTCAAATTGTTTCTTGAAAATGAGAGTGAGTTTACTTTACTCAAATGGACTAGACAGTCACCAGATCTCAATTGAATAGAGCACCTTTGAGATGTGGTGGAATGGGAGATTTGAATCATGGATGTACAGCCTACAAATCTGCAGCAACTGTCTGACATTATTAGGTGTTACCAGCACCTTGTTGAATGCATGCCACAAAGAATTAAGGCAGTTCTGAAGGCAAAATGGGACCAAACCTGGTACTAGCAAAGTGTACCCAAGTGAAAACAATGTTCTTTGGGCTAAACCACGTTCTTTGGGCTAAACAACACTGAATCCCTTAAGTCTTTGATGTCTTTAATGTTGATGTTTTTGCAGTTTAGAAGATTTGTAGACCAGAGTTTTACCAACAGAAGCATTACTTCAGAAAGGAATCACCAGCTTACCTTCAACATAAAAATACCATCTTATGTACAGCGTAAAGAGTGAAGGGTATGACAGAGGCTTGCCAAACCAAACAGTGTGTCATCTCTGGCATTGGTGTGTTCCCAAAACCATGGGAGATGAGGAATAGAAAATTAGAATCAGTAATATTCAAAACAAAAGTTCAGATATTTTCTTAAACCTTTAGGAAAATAATTACAAGTAAACAATTAAAGGTATTGTATTTTTTTTGCATTGTAAGGTAAAGTATTTTCTACAACCACCACCCTGACCATCATAAAATGCTTACTGAGCATGAATGCAGGAACAAAATCTACTGTACCTTTCAGTGTAAACAATGATGCCAGATGCCATCAAAACAGTTTAACTTATTTCCCCCTGCAACTCTTAGCTCAGAATGACATGAACCACATAATTGTAATGTAAATATAATTACATTATATTTATATAGTTTTTAAAAATAATGGTTGTATTGTTGCAAAATTAATTTATTTTTGTGGTGATTTTGTCCAAACTGAATTTGTTGATTAATTCTAGAAACCATAGCAAATGTCCAGTCTCATCCATTTAAAATTTTCTTTACTTACAGAAGATACAACAGCCAGAGACTACTATAGGAATTTCCAATTGATGGACCATACATACCGCCAGTCATCACCTACGATTTTCCAACCCATTGCTTTCCACTCCAATGAAAAGCCATTCCTCCTTCCAACAGAGATCCACATTCCTGTTGCTAACACCATAACACCCTCCCAGATCCCAAAGTCCAAGATCTCCAGAACCAACACCCATCCACTGACCTCCCTCTCAGCCTTCCAAGCCTGGGAACCCAGTAAGAGACCTGCACAGCATCAGGCTGTTCTCACTGGTCAACCACAGCCATCAATATCCCAGCCCAATAACCGAGGCCATGCCTACTTAAACAAGCTCCAGTTTAGAACAGAGACCCTGCCAGAGCTTTTCTATCAGCCACTGGGATACGAACATTCTCTTCAGGTTCTTTCTAAACAGAAGAGGCTTCACACAAACAGCAAGACAGAAGTCACTGTGTGAACAAGAAGCAGCAAGGGACAGATGGAGAGGAGGAGAGAAATGTGGGAAAGGAACAAATGGATTAGGAGCATAGTGGCTTGGAAAAGGCGTTTACCAAGATGCACTAAATGAACTTTTTTCTTCAGTGCCAAATAAGTACAAAATAGGCAAAGGAGGAAGTTTTGTAAAGATACATGGCATTTCCTGTTTGTTATTAAGGGGCTGCCATGGTTTTGTGGTTAAGTACCCAGACTGGAAGGTTACTGGTTCAGTTCAAAACCCCCAACTGCTCCCTGGGCACCTTGGATGAGGCTGGTGTGTGCTCACTTCGCCAATGTGTGTAAATGTGTGTCTTTCCCTGCAAAGGTGGGTTAAATGCAGAGGACAAATTCCTGTGTGCAAGCACAGTAGGGCAAGACATTCATGTTATGAAGAACATTTGATAACAGAGCATGGATATTGTTCAGCCAGTGGTGATTCTCAGCCAAATCACCGGCCTTCTCTTTCCCACAAATGTCCACTGTGTCACTCAGTTGTCTGATCCAGTAAATGAAATGTGGTGAGAATTATGAGCACAGTGGCAAAGTAGCACAATATCCCACATTTCCTCACACATGCCTTGAACTGTGCTGTCAACTCTCATCAACCCCCAACTAATACTCTGCAAAGAATCATATGAACACATCGGAGTAATAACTAACAGCAGACCAATGGTATCATCATTTTAGTACAGAGATGTGAAGCATTTTCAGAGAAGGAGTTTACACCACTAACAAAATCTTTACTCATCATTTGGCCAGTGGTGCTTTTAGGTCTGATTTGTTGGTCATTTTTATTTCAGCATTGGGTTGCTGCTGTTGGGATTATTGGTGTGAGCTTCCTAGAAATTTGAGATAAGAGAGTCACTGCTGGACTTCAGCAACAGAAATATTGATGTCCAACAGATGTCTGAGGGAAAATAATGTTAAAGACATTTTTAAATCTGAAATGGGGGGAGGAACCTTTCTAACATACAGTATTTCTTGTTCTTAATGAAAGTGCCATATCAGAGAAGGAGGCAGAACAAGACAAAATATGGGAAAATGCAGCAGTAAAAGAACACTCTCCAGATATTTGCCTGTGATAGTGTATAATAAATCCTGCTCTGCCTCCCACTCTGCTTCTCACTCTGCCTCTCACTCTCCAGTTCTATTTTAAGAAAAGGTTCATTTCCTCTGCAGAATCAGCTGCCAGGACAGATTTGCTGAAATGCCATCATGAGTTTTCTCTCAGCGAGAAGCAGATTGTTCAGCTCCCTGACCAACGTAAGATTGCAATAACGCAGTATTTTGAATCTGTTCCAGATTTGACTATGTGACTTAATTACTTCTGCCCAGTGTGATCCATTGTTTCCATGGAGACTCTTCCCTCTGGATGTTCTTGCCCTATGTGAGCCTGTAGGACTCAGCAAGGACAAACATGGATGTTGCACCATTTTATCTCTGAGAGTGGACAATCACACATTTTTTCCCTCACAAAGCCATGTGTCTATGTAAAGTTAAGCAGTGGGGTCACATTTTGAAGATTGCAGACTAAAATAAGTTTTATGATATGTGCTCCAAGTATGTTTTTTTAGACTGCATTATGCACAGTGTTGACTGATTCATAATGAAAGCCTGGTACATTATAATGAATCCTCCAGGCATGAAACCTGCCTAAAATAACATGGACTAAGCATGCATTTAAGCTATTTGACTCTGATGTCTCTTTACCACAATAGGAATATACTGACTTTTGTGACTCATTCTTAATGGTTTGAAATCTTTCTGAAAATGTCTTTAGAAGAAAAGTGCTTCCAGAATTGAAATGAATTTTTGACCTGATGTCTCTTTAACATTTTGAAAATATCTTGCCACATTTGAAGCTTTTGCTGCATGTAGCAATTTATATTTTACTTTCTATTTAATTCCCAGTAAGGCTTCTTGTGTAGTGTAGATTTGATTCTGCTGTAATATGTTGAAAACTTTACCCTTTACCTGTAGATAGTGCTGTAGGACCCAAGTCCAGTCTTCAATTCCAAGATGAAATCAGTCCTCTTTTCATAGCTTGTTCTCATCTTGGAATTGAAACCAATTCTACTTGATTCTGAATTGGTCTCAGACTAGAGCAGGATGGGTTGGACTCGTTTAGCGCACTGGATTAATTTAGGTGCAAGATTTTAGTTTTTCCACTATGGACAATGAAACTTTTTCACTTTTCATAAATTCAAAATAATTAAATACATTATTAAAAAACAATAAATGTAATGCATTAATTCACATTGTATTGACGGGTGCTATGTATTTGATATATAATGTTAGCAATGCAGGGGAAAACAGACAATTTAGGTTTCAGTCTCAAGTCCATCTCACCTCCTCCAAGCGCATAAACTTGACGTTGTCTCAACCATCCCAAAATCAAAAGTCACCCTTTAAGGTCTCGGTCTTGGCTCATCCTCAATAATAGGTGGTCTTGTCCTCATCACTACCTGTAGATAAATGTAAAATTGTTTATATAATAAGGGCTTATTAATGTGAAATAAATTGATTTCATATCATCTGTAACCAGCATGAAAACAAAACTGTAAAAAGCCTTGTTAATGTGTACAGGACAGACAGCATGCTGAAGAACTGACAATATATTAGTTTCTTTTTATATTTTATCTAAACTGATTTACATAAAATACAATAAATAATGAATAATACAATGCATAATGTATAAACACTGGTTTACGGAAACACAGCAAAAAAATAAAATGTAAATAATTATGTATGCAATTTCTGTATCAATATTTATGAGTATGTACAATTAATTATCCCAAGTGTGTGTAGATTAAAGTTCACATACTGTACAGTGTTCACTCACTGGGTGAATAATAATTACCTGCTAAACAAATCTAAACAACTTACTGGCCTCCTTCTGTCCCATCACTCAGTACAAAAAGATCAGTGTTTATTCTCATCTCACATTTTTGTAGATTTAATAATCATCATTTAAATTAAATAAATACATTATGATTATTATGATACTGCTATTATTATTATTATTATTATTATTATTAGTAGTAGTAGTAGTAGTAGTAGAAGTAGAAGTATAACAACAACTGTAAATGATAAAACATCAGCACATATTCCCCATGTTGGAATCCTGAGCTGCACAGCAACATAGTTCATCCTCTCTGTCACTCTCTCTCAGGCTGTCTCTGTGTTTCTCTCTGTCTTTCTCAGTCTCTGCACATTCTGCATACAAGGAGATGAACCATGTAGCATTCACTAATGTAGAACAGTCACTATAATCTGTTTATTCTGAGTGAGGCATCTGTATACATTTATATAATATAAAATTACATTTACATTTATGGCATTATGGCAGATGCTCTTATCCAGAGCGACTTACAAGAGTGCTTAGTCGTTAACTTGGAATATCCAAAGCTAAGGCTGGTAGACCTGATTTCAAGCTACTTTGAGCTATAATACTGCTCTGAATTTAGACGTATACTACCTAATAAACATTACAAGGAAAAGTCCCAAAACCCAAGTATTCCTAAGCTACACAAAACCAGTGAAGAACAAGACATAGGGAATACAATAACTGCTATAAATGTGGTAGCAGCTTTGAGTTAGTGCTCATTCAAGTGCTCATGAAGGAGGTGGGTCTTCAGCCGGCGTTTGAAAATAGCAAGTGACTGACTCCACTGTTAAGACACTCAGGGGGAGTTCATTCCACCACCTTGGTGCTAGGACAGAGAAAAGTCTGGATGCTTGTCTCCTGTGTGTCCTGGATAACGGTGGGTCAAGTTGAGCCATACTTGAGGTAAGAAATCTGCATAACCAGGTAAGGTTAGCAACATGAGCTGTGAAAGAGAGCTGATTATCTACAACTACTCGAAGGCTATGTGCTTCTGAAGAAGGAGTGATTATGGCATTCTCAAAGGAAACAGAGTGACCCGGAATGAAGACCCGCAGCTCTCAGGAGGTAAAGCAGCTCTGTCTTGCTTGGATTAAGCTAGAGGTGGTGGGCTACCATCCATGAAGCAACGTCTGCTATACAAGCTGAGATCTGAGCCAAAACCTGAGTCACAGAAGGAAGAAAAGAAAGGATGAGCTGAGTATCATCAGCATAACAATGGTAGGAGAAGCCATGTGAAGAGATGACATCTCCTAGTGAACGAGTGTATAGTGAAAATAGAAGAGGACCCAGCACTGAGCCTTGTGGGACACCAGTGGAGAGTTTGCATGCAGTGGATTGTGAGCCACTCCATGTTACCTGGCAGGAGCGTCCTTCCAGGTAGGGCTTGAACCACTTCCATGCAGAGCCAGTGATGGCAAGATTAGAAAGGATGGACAGAATGTTATCATTGTTGACTGTGTCAAAGGCAGTGGAGAAGTGTAGAAGAATCAGGACCGATGATAACCTAGCTGACCGTGCAGCATGGAGCTTCTCTGTCACTGTGATGAGTACAGTTTGGAATGTGCAGGTCTGAAACCAGACTGGTTTGGGTCCTGATGTCCTGACGAGAGGAAAGAGAGGAGGGATACCAGTCTGTAGTTGCTGATGTTGGTGCTGTCAAGGGTTTCTTTAGGATGGGTAACACTCTAGCAATCTTGAACGAAGATGTTACAATTCCTGAGGATAAGGAGTTGTTTGATGATTGAAGAGATGAAGGATAGGAGCTCCTGTGGATGGGATGGGATTTAGAGGACATGTTCTGGGATGTCAGAAGCTGGAGAACATCCTCAGTTGAGAGAGGAGAAAAGCAGTTTATAGATGTGGAGGAGGAGGTGGGAAGATGTACAGTGGTTACAGGAGTCAGGGAGATGGAGTGGAGAATCTTGCTGACCTACTCCTCAAAGAAGTCAACAAAGTCCTCAGCAGTGACAGAGGTGGGTGTAGGAGGAGATGAAGGGTTGAGGAGCGAAGAGAAGATGCTGAAAAGCTTGTGTGGATCTGCTGCCAATGCCACCAGCTTATTTCTGTAGAAGGAAGACTTTGCCATGGTTACTTCTTTAGAGAATGATGGTTCTAGCTTCAACCAGTTTTGACAGAAGCAAGCCAGCGTCACCACCCCTCCCAGCCTGTCGTGCAGAGTGAGAGAAGGAGAAGGCAAATGAAAGAGTTGTAGAGTTCTTTGGATTGATCCAGGTCTCTGTCAGGGCCAGAAATTCAAGGGACTGGTTGAAGCTAGGGTTGTGATAAAATCTACCTTCTGTTCTGCAGATTCCAGCCACCACAGTTGGGTAATGTGTCGAAAGTGGGGGGAGGTGAGAATGCTGGTGTTACATTTTCTGCAGTGACACTTGCATTTGTGGTGGCTGTGGGAAGCACAGATAGGAATTGAGAAGCACATGATATGATAAGGAAAAAGGAATAATAAATGTGGAGTAACAGAATGTGGCACTAAGCCAAGTGAGTTTCCAAGTTAATTGAAGTGGGAAGGAAAGGAGACCAACCAACCACTACGGCCACACGTCTGTAGCAGAATGCCACTTTAAATAGAGCAGTCAGTATCTTGTCCCACCTCTCAACAATTCATACGTAAACAAGACTTACAACTAAAACAGATAGCAACAGACTGCAAAATCCAAAGTTCTACAATCCAAAACCGTACCTCAAAAGCAGCACGAGATAAGATGCAGCACAACTCAATCAAATGCACGCAAAGAAAAACAAAATGTTCTGTCAGTTGCATGTGTGTTTGAACAGTTACAGTGGGGTTCAGAGAGACTTTAAAGACTTTATTTTAAAGCATGCATGTAACAGAAAACATTCTCTGACAAATTCTTTCAAAAGAATAAACCCAGTGATGTCATCCAGATCAGTTTTAAAATATTTAGTGATATCTTTCTTCTCTGCCCCAGTACAGGCAGTGTGTTTGGGTGTTTAGTGTATGAATATCTGAATAACTCTGTCCCGTTCATATCACCTGTCTCAGTTAAAGGTCATCCACTCATGTTTAATCATGTTCAGGTCATGTTATATCATGAACAGATCTCTTCATATTATGAAGGTCCTCCAATTACAAGTGATGCAATCGTAATTAAAAAAAAAACCTTTGGTATTTACTCTGTGTTTATGACAGTGTTACTATCATGAATTTTTTACAGCTTTGTACAAAAATGTACAACTTTTTAACATTCAATTTATAGAATATATTAGGCTTTGTATGAACTTGGTAGAATATTAAAATGATAATCTGCTCTTGCTGTGCCATGTGTGTGAGCTTACTGAACTGAAATGGCTTGTTTCAGCAAATCCAAAAGGTAAAACAGTTTGATTTTGTAGCATCACATTCTTTATTACACACCTGTGAATGTTGCCACAGGGTAACCAGGGGTCTACTTCTACCCTCTACATGTGTGTGTGTTTTATTTTGTTTGTTTAAGGGGTTAGTGTGTATAATGCCCACAACCTGCAAGACCAAGATATATAAAATATATATAAAATGTATATATATTTTAGGAAGTATATATCAACATGTCAATATGACATTAAATATACACTAAACATTATTAAATTTTACACTTGATGTTCTCAGTATTACATTTAGACTTTAATGCTACACTTCTTGTTTTAGCCTTACTGCACTTAAAGAGTTGTTATGACACATTAAATATAGAAATAATGCTACAACCCCAATTCCAGTGAAGTTGGGACATTGTGTAAAACTTAAATAAAAACAAAATATGATGACCTGCGAATCCTTTTCAACCCATATTCAATTGCATACACTACAAAGACAAGATATTTAATGTTCAAGTGCAAAAACTTTATTGTTTTTATAATAACTCCACCCCTAATGGGCACCAACTTGCTCTCTAGATCTGGTGGCAGATACCACATTATACATACCCCTATGAAACAGGTCCTGTTTGGGTCTGAAATGTTTGATGAGATGCGTAAGGCACAAAGAAATGTGCCAAAGTGTGTTTTCAAAACTAAAATCCAAGATGTGATCCAAGATGGCAGTTTGCGTACAGTGCAAGGCTCAGGGTCTTCCTAGACTTTGTTTTTTAGTAGTTATTAGTTTACGGGTTTTTAGTTTTTTCATCCCACACTGCCAGGCATGCATCTAATATAGCTGGCACATGCTGATTGACATTGGCTCCAGCTACATAAACAGTTTTTTTAATGACCTACGACTCCCTCTGGAAATCTCCAGAGTGGCATGGACTGCTGAACCGACTTATTCAGATGAGAGAAGCTGGCACAAGCGCTGAGAGTGTAAACATAGGCGGGGAAAGTTCAGCGGACTTCAGGCTAAACTAAAGTTAAACCCTCATCAACCACCAGTAGCATCCCAGCATTTTTCTCGCCAATGTACACTCTCTGGGGAAAAAATGGATGAGCTATGACTCTGGACAACAACGGAAAGATGATTCTGACAGAGACATGGCTGAACTCCAACATCACCAACAGCACGGTGGAGCTGGACGGACGCAGCATTTATGTTAACAAAACATGGTGTACCGAGTCCACTGTAACTAATCATTGCTCTGCTAATCTGAAGTATTTGACGATTAAGTGCAGACCCGCTTATTTACCGAGAGAATTCTCAGCTGTTGTTACTGCAGTTTACATCCCTCCTGACGCTAAGCAGAAACAAGGACAGTTAATGTGTGGCCAGAAGGAGCCATCTCCTCTCTGCAACACCAGTTTCTCAACACTGACTGGAGTATGTTTTCATCACATACCACCATGGACACAGACTTGGAGACATGCGCATCAGCTGTCACCAACTATATTAATGCATGTATTGACAATGTCACCTCTGTCAAGCATGTGAAAACCTTTCCTAATCAGAAGCCCTGGATGAATGCCAAGGTTTGCCAGCTGCTGAAAGCAGGGGACTCTGCCTTCAGATCTGGTGACATTGAGGTCTAAAGATCAGCCAGAGACAACCTGCAGAGGGATTAGGAAAGCCAAACACACATAGAACTGTCTATCAAGGAGCACTTCCACAACTCTAACCCCGGCACACAACAGGTTCTACGTTCTTCATTTTGAACACAGCAACGGGAATCACACCACATGGAGTAGGCCACCTCAGGACTGCACCCCCTCACACTCTCGACAGCTGTGTGTTTAATAACGAGCAGAGTAAATGTATGAAAAGCTGCTGGCCCTGATTGTATCCCCGGACGTGTCCTGAGAGCATGTACTGGACAGCTAGCCCAGTTCTTCACTGACATCTGTCACTGGCCCAAGCTACTTTTCCCACTGAAGACATCCATCATTCCGGTGCCAAAAAGGTACTTCTGCAGCATGCCTGAATGACTTCCACCCAGTAGCACTTACCCCCAATGTGATGAAGTGCTTTGAGAAACTGGTTCTCAGTCACCTGAAAGTGGTGCTTCCACCATCACTGGATCCCCACCAGTTTGCCTACCACTCTAACAGATCGACAGAGGATGCCATTTCCACTGCTCTTCACTCTTCTCTCACCCACCTGGACAATAACAACTCCTACACCCAGATCCTGTTTATTGACTTCAACTCTGCGTTCAACACAGTTATTCCCACAAGGCTGGTAACCAAGCTCAGTGACCTGGGAATCAGCACCCCCGTGTGTAACTGGGTCTTGGACTTCCTCACCAACAGACCCCAGTCTGTGAGGTTGGACAGTCTGGTGTCCTCCAACTTTTCTGGAAATGGGGTTTGTAGGCTCTAAATAAATCTTTCTCTCCAATCAATAGAATGATCATTTAAAAGGTGCATTTTGCATTTACACATGCTATCTTTATCTTATATTGAAATGGATGATCTGATTTAAACATGATAAAGTAATTGAGGAAGGGGCAAATACAGGTCCTTTTAAAAAACATTGCATATTGTGATAAAGTTCACTCTTTTCCATAATGTAATGATAAAAATTAAACTTTCATATATTTTAGATTCATTGCACACCAACTGAA
>JAOVYV010000010.1:18583349-18596147 GCA_025674545.1 Hassar affinis | reverse complement strand
GAGAGAGAGTGGGAGTGTGAGAGACTGAGGGTGAGAGAGAGAGGGAGAGAGAGAGAGAGAAGGAGGGAGAGAGAGATAGAGAAGGAGGGTGAGAGAGAGAGAGAGAAAAGGAGGGAGAGAGACATAGAGAAGGAGGGTGAGAGAGGGAGAGAGAGAGAGCGAGGGAGAGACAGAGGGAGAGAGAGAGAGAGAGAGAGAGGGGGCGGGGGTGCACGGACCTCACTGCCTATGGGACCTACAGGCACCCCGATAGGGTTCTTGTTTATTTTAGAACAAAAGAAACAAGGGGGATTATATTAGAATAAAAGGCCCGGTGCGTGTGCGCGAGTACGACGGGCCTCTCCGACACTTTGTCCGCCGCTGCTTCGGGAAAACGGTGATTGAAAAGCGGCGTGGCTTTGAACTCGAGTCCGGGGATTTCGCTGCGCTCCGGGCCTCCAGGTATGCGCTTCAACAACGCCGCTTTCACGCACACGAAACATTTACTGACTAAATTATTATTTATAAAATCGAGTTTACTTCAGAATACGCCGTTTATTTCTGACCTATAACCCTAACAGAACTAATAAACACCTCGGCGATGACTGAACCTAGCCTAGCTGCATCAGCTTTATTTTTCATCATTACTCCATCTCTCCCTCTGTCTGTTTCCCTCTTTCTCTCGGTGTTATAACATTATCCTCCAGCAGCTCATCAGAAGCGGTTTGCCACACTTTCTGCAGCTGGGTTTGTTCATTAGGAGCTGTCCGTCGAAACGAACGTCGCTGAGGTATAAAAATACACCGTCGTTTCGGTTGAGTTGTAGCTGCATTGTATTTAGCGTCTGCACAATAAGCAGTTATGCTAGCTAACCTGCTAATTAGCTAATGCTAACTTCTGAGGGACAGTGTTGGGGTAGAAAGGAGGAAGGGGCAATAGTGCAAGAACAGAACGGGGTAAAATTACATCGAAGGGTAATTTCAGAAAATGCTTTCGCCATGAGGAAAAAGGAGGGAGGTGTTGGAGGGAACGGGGCAGTTTTAGCTAAGTGTCAGGGTTAGGAATGGGGCAATAGTTTGACAGGACATTACTGAAAAATGCTTTATTTTAAGGAGAATTACTGAGGAAATGAGTAGTACTGAGAGCGGACGAAGACAGTTTGTGAGGTTTGATGAGTATTATTATCATTGAAAGGAAATGTGGTGTACAGTTAAATATATATATGGGAAGGGGAAATGTTACAAAGGGTGCTCGAGGGGAAAGGGGGTAGTTTGGTGGCTTCAGTTAAGGGTAGTAATGGAGAAGGGTGCATTAACAGCTCAAAAGACTGACCAAGAACTAGTAAACCACCTCCACCCTGTGTGATTCTGGCCACTGGTTTAAGGATCCCAGTTGAGATGATCCTAATGAAGTCGTATTCAGGGACACTGTGCAGTAATGCGTTGGGGTAAAGGGTAAAAGGTAAAGGGAAGAGAGAGCTGCGATTCAAGAAAAAGACTCTACATTCTTCCTATGCCACTGATCAGCTCAATCTGGGCTTGTCCAGAAAATGCGCTCACATAAACACAAACCAACCGCCAGTATGTAATACTAGCAACGATATGCAGAAAAAAAGGTTTCAAAAGGTGAAAAAAGGGTAACGAGGACAAACTGGAATAAACTTTGCAGTCTGTTTTTCACATTGTTGTGATGTTAGCCATGCATGCTGGCTTGTATCTAAACAAATCAGCACGCTGTTGTGTTGATGTGTGACATCACACAGGCAGGTCCTGCCAGATATTTATTTATTAACATTTTTTATGGATATCTGGTACGTGACATTTGATTCCAATTCGGAATTGAGTTTTGGGTTCCCAACCCCAGTGTCTTGTGAGTTTGGGATCTTCTATGCTGTCCTGCTATTGATGGCTTTAGACCACCACAGCAGTTCAGATTTTACTCATTTACATTTACATTTATGGCATTTATGGCATTTGGCAGACCCCCTTATCCAGAGTGACTTACATTTATCTCATTTATACAGCTGAGCAAGTGAGGGTTAAGGGCCTTGCTCAATTGCCCAACAGTGGCAGCTTGGTGGTGCTGGGGCTCGAACCCCCAACCTTCTATTCAGTAACCCAACACCTTAACCACTGGGCCACCCCTGTCCACTCAGACTCCCAGAGCTATGTCATCAGCTGTCTTTCATTACATTATATGCCGTATTATGCAGTTTATGACTGCCAGTGTTACCCCACCAAATAATTATTATATGGCAGCAAAATTGCATATGCATATAAATTGCAAAATTGTAATAATGCATTAGTATAGACATGTTAGTCAGCTTAAATGTTTGTCATCTGTCTCTTCTTATTTGCCCGGTGTGTGCTCTGGCATTCAGCACCAGCATCACCTAAAATGAAGTAATGGGCAAAATAATGGTAGTGCAACAGCAATATATAACATTGTTACTACTTAAATCAGAATCACTGCCAAATGTACGCATGAATTGGTGAAATGGCAGAATGAAACATATCAGAAGAAGACATGGACGAGCATGCTAGGATTAAGTAAAGTTAGCATTAAAAGGAAAACACAATAAATGAAAATAACCATAATAAAAATTAAGGTACAAGTTTGGAAGAAATGAAATGTTTGGGGTCACAGCAATTAGAACATTTCGAAACACTTTGGATTGTGTAGAGCAGTGAAGATTTGATTCTGAGTGGAGAAAAGCTCATAGTTATTGTCATTCTGCTGCAGAATTACTGTAGCTGCAAGGCAGTGGCCATAAAGTAATCTGCATTGTGTAAGAGACAATGGACACGTGTCACAGGGCAGGTTCATGACTAATGACCCCATTAAAGTGCCAAAGCTGCTCATTAGGGCCTGAGCTAATTAAATACCCATTCTGTCTCTCTCTCTCTCTTTCTCTCTCTCTCTCTTTCTCTTTCTCTTTCTCTTTCTTTCATTCTTACTCATGCACTCATACATGGGCTTGGCACATCACTACTGAAGCCATACTTGGTATTAAAATATCCAAACTGGTATTAATTCACCAAAACTCTTCTTTATGTTGTGCCACTTCACATGATAAAAAAATTAAGTACATTGAAATCAGTGATTCCACACACCACCACTAAATAAGGGCTGATGGGAGCATGTGAAGAATGTAAATAATTGTTTTTATCTATAGGAGCATGTGCAAACACAACTTGTGTTAATTTTTTTATTAAATAATGTGAATAACATGAACTTGTGTTCATTAAAAGTCTTGTTAGAGTAATAAACCAAATGAGTCAAATCATTCATGCATGCATTAATAAGAAATAATTACCTTTTAAGGTTGTTAACTGGAAAGATTCATATCTGAGGTCTGCAACGCAAGTTCCAATATTTATACCTGAATACCAAAGTTTAGTTCGTTATCAATATTCAGAACTGTGTTGTAATTGAATCTTTGCAAATGCATTTGGATTTTTTTATTTATGAATGTAATTGATAGTAAATTACATTAATGTTTAAACAAATGTCTGCTAATGCATTAGCTATGTTGTTGGTTTCATATAACATACAACATTAATTATTACATTTTATCATTTATTACCGTGTTAATTGCGGTAAAGGGACTATTAATGTGCAATTTATGTTTTCCATAAAACAAGTCAATTGAAGATACAGTTGCAGTACATTTTACAGTACTAATTTTGTCTCTTTTTTGCTTTTGTTTCAGATATCTTGCTTATAAAATCAAAAGATGGGGATAAAATGGACTTAAGGACTTTGCTAAACGTAAAGTTTGGAGCATGTGGTAGCAAAAGCAGACTGAACATAATGATCAGAGCTCCACCAGACTACATAATGAAAAAACTCTAGTCCAAAACAGTTTAAAGTGACAATATCAAATATGTGTGCAAAGACTACAACCAGGGACCAGTGATTTTTCTTATTGTTCCTGTGAAGCAGAGGAGATGAGCAGTGTTAAACAGAAGATAAGTGCATACAAAGTATTAATACTAAAATAAAAAATTAAGGACCTTAGCGGAAGCTCGCACCATCCTGATGAGGAGTTAACCGATTGCTGTGTTTTGCTACAGGAACTACAACTTTAATTATACTGAGATACAAATGCGTAAAATCACCCATGAGTGACTTCTTCAGCACAATGAAGAACTATTAAAACTGCACTTTTGGTTATACTTTTTTCAGCACTTAGCCCATTTCGTGGCTAAGAAATCTTTGCTACTCATGCCATGTCTATTTTTTGCACAAGGACACATCTAGTGCCAATCTGGTATGACTACAAAGTGGAAATTATGACACCGGTTTATCTGAATGGATGTGACTGCTGCTAAGTTTGTCACCATCACATCCTTTGACTTATACATCAGAAGTTTTTTTTTGCCTCCTTTTCTTTCCAAGCTTGTTTAGAATTCTGTCTGTTGCTGCTACAATCATTATTTCATCCATTTGGCTACAACGTGCTGTGCAACATTGAACTTTTTTTAAACACAGTTTCAGCATTCCTTTATGTTTTATATTTGCTTTTTAAATAGTCTTACTCTTAAACAATTTCTTGCCAAAACACTAAAAAAACAAAAATGCAGAACTTTTCCAACAGTCCTGCCACTCTGCCTCCTGGATTTCCTAGCAGAGGTGGAAGCTTGGTTGGGTCCCCATATCCACCCCACATATCAGATCCTCAGATATCTCCCAGGACTATTGAAGATTACGCTGCCATGCAGCAATCACAATCTATCCTCCAAAGTCATGGGCAGCACCCACACCTACGTGGGCAGCAGCACCCTGCACAAGTGTCCCATATTCATGGCTATGGATCAAGGCGAGGTGCTGGAGAGATACCACAGGCTACTGGAAGCAGTAGCAGTTCTTATAGAAAGGAAACCATGGATTATTATTTTTCAGTAAGTGGCCGAGACAGGAACAGAAGAGGAGGAGGCGGATTTGGAGCAGGGTTTGGGTACTCAAATATGGATTACCAGTACAGACATGTTTCTGGGTCTGGGCCATCCGCTGGTATGATGTCCCCTTACCCCATGGACTACAGCGCCAATGCTGCTGCTGGTGGTGGCAGTGGTAATAGTAATAACAGTGGTAGTGGTTCATTTTCACCCACGCAGCAGTTTAGTTTGGCCCAGAATGCATCAATGCAGCCCGTTTCAGGTGCTGAAATGCACCATCGTCAACATAGCCAAAAATACCCCTCTCACCAGGGGTTGCATCAGGGTCATCGGGCCTATCCTCCGCTGTCTGCACACAGAATACAGTCTCACTTTGGGCACTACCCTCCTCTTAATGTGCCCACAGCATCAGTTGGAATGTACAACTCTCCACCACAAAGGTATGAGATGAGCAGTGGACACAGTGACTCCAAAATCAACTCACCCACTCACTCCAATCCAAACACCACTCCAGGTTCTGCAACTTCAAACAATTCTGGGCACCAAGAGAATGCAGGACAGAGCTACCCCTCTTCCAGCCATCCCCCTTATTCACCTCAGTCTCACCCTGTTCCCAAACATGCTTCTCGTCGCACTCCTCAGCATAATCTTGGAGCAGCCTATGATGCCCCATTGAAGATGCAGCATGCACCTCCTGGCCTTGCACACCCTAAAAACCATCAGTCCTCTTTGTCTTTAAGTCCTGCTGCACCACACTATGCCTCTCAGGACATTTCTAAATCTCCCATGCAGTCTCAAAACCAGCAATCTCAAATTAATCAAAATTTTAGTCCAATTTCTAATCCATCTCCTGCTCCTTCTGCTGTCCACTCTCCAAGCTGCAGCTCCTCCTCCTCCCCACTGATGGGTGGTTCAGAAGGGTTGGGCAGTTCTGCATCATTGCACTCTTCACTTTTAAATCCCCGCAGTAGTCACAGCCATATTAGGGTTCAAAATACCATGCCACAGCTTAGCCCAACTCCTAGTTCTAATAGCAGTATTAGTAGTTGTGGTAGTGTAGTGAGCTCTGCTGTTAATCAGAGTCGAATGGGATTAGGTGTGCGGAGTGGACAACGGGAAGAAACCTCATCATCGCTGTACCCACAGGACAAGCTCTCGCAAGATCCTGGACTGAATAGTCTAAATGCCCTCACATCCCAAGTGGCTAATTTGCCCAACACAGTACAACATACAATACTAACAGACACTGTTCTCTCTCAGAAGAAAAGAAGAGATTCTACACAGCCTCAGTTGCCACAGACAGTTAGCAATCAGCAGAAACATAAAAATGCTTGTGCTGCTGGCCGAAGCACAGCAAATGAAGAAAGTGGAGCGGTGTTGGCATCTGAGCCAGAGGAGGCAAGTAAGAATCACAGTGACCATTCAGAACATGACAAAGTGAGACAAGCAGATGAATTTAGCACAGAATCTAAACCCACTAATTACTACAACTCAGCAACTCTGAATCAGGCCCAAACTCAGACAGGACAATGTCGCCCTGGTCGGCATATACAAGTCACAGAGGGGTCAGTCAAACAATCATTTAGTCAGGGTGCAAAACCTTTTTCACAGAATAAGGTATCAGAAACACCATTATCCTTGTCCCCACCCTGTGTTCCTCCTGAACCAAGCCCAAATGCATCTTCTTGTGCACCTGCTCCCTCAGGCTCGTCGTCTGCCGCATCCTCTCCTACTCATTCAGTACAATCAAATTATGTAACTGAACCTGATCTTAGTCACTATGATTCAAAAAATGGACTGAAGGAGAAAAAGACTTCAGAAATGAAAGACGAAAAAAACACAATTAAAGATGAAGAGCCTTCTCATCAAGAACTGGATGGAAAAAATGCCCAGAACCTGGCTAATGTTAAGGTGGAACAATCAGGCCCAGCTGAACAAAATGAGAATGAGAAGGATGACAAGAAAAATGACTCTCAGCATTTTGTCAGTAGAAATGTAAAAACTCTAGAACTGTCCAATGCTGGAGTTGGTGTTATTGTTTCTGCACGTTCTGAACAAAGTCCTGAGGGACTTAAACAAAAGGAGGCTACATCTCACCATGGCACTTCTTCAGACATGGGCAAGCTCAATTATCCTGAGGAGAAACCTTCCATAAACATGTATAGGGATGCTGGGAGTCACAATGGAGATGGGGAAAGTGGTATGGAAACATTTACAGCACACTATGATGTTTCCCCTAAAACTGAGTTCGGGCAAAACATGCCCTCAAATCACTGTCAGTCTGGTTCTTACAAATATTGCAATCCTGAAGTGTCATACAATGCTTGCATGGGTACAAAGATCAAGGTACGGGCTGGACCAGAAAGTGGAATAGGTGCAAACAGATACCAAGACTACCATCAGTCACAGACTAACTTTGGATATGTGTCTAGAAAGGATGTTGGTGTTCTAGGAGTGATGGGAAAAAGTGGTGTAGGATCAAGAGGCCAAGATAGTAATTCACAGTTGCAGCAACCATATCCCAGTCTTTTACAAGAAGTACTCCAAGGCTATCATTTAGATCGGCGATATTGTCGTCCTGAACAAACATCTGCTGTTCATCATCAGCCTCAAAATATGTCCCAGCATCATTACCATACTAGACTCCCTTACCGTATGACTGAGAACATGAGGCCTCATGGAATAGATCAGTCAGCAATGGGCGGTGCTGGTATTCATCAACAAATGGCCACAGGAAAGCATCACTCTCAAAATCAGGGATCAGACCATGACATGGGTCTTGGCCTTCTTCATCCCTCTTGGGATTCTGAAGCACAAAGGCCTAAGGGGGAACAAGGAAACTTATCAGAGAAGGGCACAATAACCATGTCTCCCAGCCATTCCACCCATTCACAGCAGTCCTCAGATCCTTCAACAGTAACTCCTCCTAAGCACATTAACTTGGCAGATTATTCCTTGCCCCACAGAAAGACTCCAAGCCTGGCTACTCCCCCTTCTGCTGTCCAGCAGTTGCTTTTACAAGAATCTGACCAAGAATTATCTCGTAATGCAGAATCCATCAATCTGACCCAAACTCAGATATCCTTATCTTCAGAAAGGCGCTCAGTAATCTGTGATGTATCTCCATCACGGCGGACCACTTCAGAGAAAGAAAGAAGTCATAGTGGGACTTGTGGATCCTCAGTCATTCAGCACCCCATCACATCCTCTGTATTAAGTGAGCAAGGGTGCACTAAAGAGGATGCAAAAGATAAAGAGCATGAATTGGAAAAAGCTTCTAAGGTAAACGCCAAAGAACTTGGAAAACAACTTGGAGATGGACTCAGTGTGAAGGAAGAACCTAATAAATCTTTGCATGCATCTTTGGACGTTAATTCTGATGTGCATAGACAAAGTGGTGGAAAAGCGGTTGTTGATTCCTCCAGCAATTCCTTGTATCACTCTAAAATTTCCTCTAATCCCCTTTCATCACCACCCAGATGCAAACCTTATTCCCAGGCTGTTGATGGATCCTCCACAGGTTTTCCTGCTTATGGTTTTAGTGATAATGTTGATGGACCCAAAATGAATACTCATCATCCCTCACCAAATTTATTCCATTCATTATCATCTCCAAGTCACGTCCCACCTTCGGTTAACAAATTACAAGCATATTCTCACCATGTCCCTCTTCAGCATGCACATGGCATCAGTGACCGATTTGACTGGTCACTCAGCAGTAATCGACATAAAGATGTATCTGTTAATCAAAGCTCTACCCAAAACCCTGACCAGAAGTTATCAAGACAACACTCATACCCTGGCACACACTATGATATGAAAATGTGGGAGTCCTATGTTGAAAGAGAAGGAACTGGAAACCAGCAGTTACATTCTTTGGCTCCTACTCACAAGTCTATTGGCTCTGTACCATCCAGTGGTCCCAAGCCTGTGGAAGCCGATGTCTCACGAAGGATTGCAGAAGATTCAGCCAAGTCTTTCAATCCACCTACCAATCCAGCAGCTGCTGTTTCAGCCACTTTGGCCAGCAGTATTCTTACCCCAGGTGTTCCCCAAGGACAAAGACAGAGCAAAACTGGGGGGTCAGCAGAAACAAACCCATTAATGATGAGGAGGAGAGTTCGTTCTTTCATTTCTCCAATTCCTGCCAAGAGACCACATCAGGATTTTTCTGGCAACAGGGGTGTGTCATCTCATCACTCACCAGTAGCCCATTCTGAATCCAGAACCCTAAACGACAGTGATTCAAGCAGTGTAGACCCCCGTTCTAAACTAGCTTCTCCCAATACACCATTTCAAACTTCATGTGCCAGCTCACCGTCACAGGCAAAAACAAAGTTTCTACCACCAAGAAAGGGACGGGGATTAAAACTGGAAGCAATAGTTCAAAAAATCACTCCAAATAAAAAAAACAGTTACAGTAATAGCCACACAGATGCTGATTATTCAGATGTGTCACATTACAGTTCTGATATACCTGACCCTGAAATTGGGGCACCCTTCTCTTCTACACCTCACAGAGAAAGTGGTTGTCTGACTTATGTTGATGAAGCTCAGTCCTTAGATGATCTTTTGCCCTACAGAGCAGAAGATGCATATTCTTGTGATTCTCAAGTTCTGAAACAGAGTGTGACTGGGTCTACTGGTACTGCCCTGAGAAATTTGCCACTGGACTTTGACTTTGGGTTAGGCACTGCTGGATCTACAGGGCCTGGGAGCAATGAGGGTGATAAGGATGAGTTTACACTATTAGGACCCCTTCCCCCACCACCTCCATTGCCTCGTCCTGTGCAAGGTTCTCCACCTCCATCCTCATCTGCATTGTCTGATATACAACAATTCACTAACACCTACCAGCAGCTGGAGACAAGACGAGGAGAGCAGTCTGCTGCGAACCTACTGAGGCAGAAACTTCAGGAGACTGGTATGGGTTTTGATGATTATCCTGGAGGTGATTTCTATGGAGCAACCCCACCCCATGGCCAAAGTCCAGGACACCATGTGCTCTCCCGACCTCCACAGCGTGAGTTAGCCTCACCAAGAACCACAGCATCAGACCCCAAACTACAAGAGAACTTTGTTCCCAAAGGTTATTTTCCTTCAGGCAAAAAGAAGGGACGCCCAGTAGGAAGTGTGAATAAACAAAAGCGTGCACAAGTCCAAGTACAAAGTGCTACTTCCAATGTAATGTCAGACCCTCATACGCCTCCTGCTGGCTCTCTTGCTACTACTCCTCAACCTGCATCAAATTCCAGCACAGCAGGAGAAGTAGGTGTAACATCAGACGTACCTGAACAGAAACCTTGTCCCTCTGTGGATCTTGCTGCACAGAACCAACCAGTAAAGGTGGAGACGGAGGGTGAGGACAACCAGCCTGAGGTGGATATGAAACCTATAAAACACAGGCAGAGAAAGGGAAAAGAGGGGAAGGAAGGAACTGGCTCAAAAAACAGACAGTGGAGAAAAAGTAGAGGAATGACGTCTAAAGAAGAGCTTGAGCCTCAGACCGTTGGTATGGGGAATGCAGGGACTGTGCAAGACACTAGGAAAAACATTTTTTCACCATATGTACATGTTGAAAGGAAGATAACTGAAATTGGAGCTGTATGTACAATAGTCAATTCCGAAGATGAGAAATCAAAAGGAGGAAGCAAAAATGGTGGTTCGGTGGTTGATGGCATCTCAAATGTTTCTCTGATATCTCAGATGGTCAGGAAAGAGAGAGAAATTGAAAGGATGCAGGAAAAAGGGATTGATGAGCCAAATGTTTCTGTCTTGCAGTCTGGAAAGTCTATTCCCACATCTGGATACGTCCTCCCAGGCCCTGTGATGTCTGAGACTGGGCACACTGGTCGTTTGTTGTGTTGCCTTTGCCAGAAATGGGCAAATTACAAGAATCTTGGGGATCTCTATGGTCCCTTCTACCCAGCTGACTATGCTGCCAAATTCCCGAAGAACCAACCCCAAGTTCGACAGATCTTGTCAAATCCTGGGGTGGCCAGTACAGGATCAAATCCATCTTCTGTATCAACAGAATTAACTGTCCCAGACATTCAGTCTGTATATCTTCCAGACGTCAGTTCAGCAGACACCAGTTGTTCAGTAAGTCAAACCACCAATCCTGTGTCCCCTGCAGTGAGTGAAAACCTGCCATGCCTCAGTACCACCAAGGCACCAGAGCAAAACTGGAATCTGAAGCCAGAAGAGGCACTTATTACATTAGATCCACCTGAACTTGAGAATGAGCTGACCCAGAGAAGACAGCAAAAAGTAGATGATGTGCAGCAACGACCACAGCATCGAAAGCTGACTTCCCATCCACGTTTCAAGAGGAGACACAAGTCTAGTGAGGACTTGCCCCGCACGATTCCAATTAACAGCAAAGCTTCACTGCCTTTCCAACCTCCACCACCCAGCCTTGATTCCTTGGGACCTTTGGCCCAGCTTGCTCAGCTCCCACTGGTGCCCTTAGATCCAAAGGAGCTTTGGGTCCATGAGAGCTGTATTGTCTGGACTAGTGGCGTATACCTGGTCAATGGGAGATTGTACGGCCTCCAGGAGGCGCTGGATGGTGCCAGAGAAACTGTGAGTTGAAGTCATATTTTGTATACCTATATACCTTTCATTTCTAGTTGAAGGAATGCAGCCTGTCATGTATATAGCATCACTTTTTATTTAAAGTAGATTATACAGCATTTACTAATTTTTGTTAAATTAGTTCTCTTAATTAATAAGAGAACTTGGGTTAAAACATACAAACAGAAAAATAAGGCACAGGAAATTTTCTAAATGTTAATTAAATGTTAATGCCAATTTATCAGCTCCACAGACGATGTTTTAAAGTTTTGAGCTGGTGGTTTTAATGTTATCGCTGATCAGTGTATCATTCTGTTTAGAAATCTTAGATTAGATTAGATTCTGTAATTTCCTAAAAAACAGAAATGAATTTGCCACGTGGATACAGACACTTATATATATATATGTGTGTGTGTGTGTGTGTGTGTGTGTGTGTGTGTGTGTGTGTGTGTGTGTGTGTACACGTACGTGTATGTATGTATGTATATACATGTTGTGTGCATTTTCTTTTGGCAGAGCTGTTCTCATTGTGAAATGGCGGGTTCCACTCTGGGTTGCTATAGTAAAGGCTGCACACTGAGGTATCATTACCTGTGTGCTGTGGAGGCAGGTGAGGCATGTCTCTTTCTATAATGTATGAGGATTCAGTCCAAGATGCATTATATAGCGTTTAGAATTCAAAATATTAAGAGCAGGTATTGCACAATTTCTGGGCCCTATTTTGGTTATCATAATACATAATGTTTAGCAGCATTAGTGTGTGTTTGTGTGGCAGTTATATTCTGGGCATTTTCCTGACCATTGTTCCAAGCTGTAAATTAGGTGTGGATTCATTTATTCCTGATTAAATGCTCAGTGAATTTGCATGGTGGTGTACAAGTAGATCTTATTTGTAGAAATGGCTGACTAATATAAGTTGATAAGTGGACTACTTCTGCTCCTCCTGCTCCTTCTACTCAACTCCTCCGTATCAGCATTGTCATCTTAATTTCTGGTCGTGAAAGTATTTACTAAGTGAGAACAGAAAATGATTAGCAATATGCCAGTGCCATAAACAATTAGCAATATGCCAGTGCCATACAATCATGCTTGTATCTTCCTGCATTATTTTTCTGCAGTGATCAATTTGAGAATACTATGGATCACTCATTACACAGTGATGCTCAGCTGAGCTAAACACCAAACCAACAAAAAGAATTTACCGATTAGTAGGAGACTGGGATTCAGATGTGCTGGAAATCCATTGACTTGCTTTGACTCTTGATCTACAGGGGTTAGACAATGAAACTGAAACACCTGTCATTTTAGAGCACAATAATGTATTAGTATGGTGTAGGGCCTC
>JAOVYV010000010.1:18446301-18461000 GCA_025674545.1 Hassar affinis | reverse complement strand
AATGGCTTAAAATCCCTCTGACCACTGTGCAGGACTTGTATATGTCATTCCCAAGACAAATTGACGCTGTATTGGCCGCAAAAAGAGGTCCTACACCATATTAATAAATTATTGTGGTCTGAAATGACAGGTGTTTCAGTTTCATTGTCTAACCCCTGTAGTAATATTTTAAAGGTAGGTCAGGAAAGAGCGTTACAATCTTATTTCATGTCTGTGTGACTGCCTTATCATTTAAACACTAAATCATAAGATTTGCAGTTATATGCACCTAGACTTCATACCTCTCATGTTACTATACCTAACCCTAACCCTATTTCCTGTATTACGTCAATTAGGGCGTCTGCTGTACTTCTACAAATGGTTGTTTCAAAATAATAGCAAATACATGGATTTATTTATGTGTATATTTTGTTACTCAGTGTATCTCACAGATTAGATTCTGTTAATGGCAGTAAGTGTGTGTGTGTGTGTGTGTGTGCGCGTTAGCGTGCGCGCGCATGCAGAAGAAGGTAGAACCCAAGCTTTCTTAAATTTATTATTAAATATGACCATTATAAGGTGCTTCGCTGCAAATATTTAAATTGCCAAAATTGTACTTTATGACAAATAAATAACTGAACTTGGCCCATGCTCCACAAAATATCCACCATGTCTGCATTCTAAAATAATACCACAGAGTGTCTCTCTCTCTCTCTCTCTCTCTCTCTCTCTCTCTCTGTGTTTCTGTGCAGTTGCATGGTTTTTTATTTTTCAAATAGCAGAATGAACAGATAGAGAAGGGGTATTGTGTTGATTATGTTGTTATTCTCTCTGATGAATAAAAAATAAAGTCTATGGCTGAATTGCACCAACATGGCTTAACTTTTAAGCTTGATTAAATAAAGGATTTTCCTACTAATCCTGTTGCACCAAATGTTAAACCTAGTTTAAAGTGAGTTTACAGTTAATCCAGGTTAAATCTAAACCTTTGGCAGTCTCAGTTTTATTTCCATTTAAATTTTGGATCTATTTCACACTTATTAACAGCACTCACTCCTTCGGATGGTTGTTGATCACCTGAAGCCTTCTTTCTGGCTTTTTAAAATGGTTTTTATCCAATATGAGCTCTTTGCATGACAGCCTTTCAGGTCATGGAAGCTGTACATACTTTTGTACCTTTCACCTGTTCATTGGTTGTTGTCTTGGTGTCCAGAACAACCTTTTGGTCCAAAGTTAGTTCCTTGCTGGGAATTAATTTGTGCCTCTTTCCTTAATGATGCAGTCTGTGTGGTCCCAAGAGTTCTGCATTTGCATACAGTTTGTGCCAATGCTTATGGCACCTTCAACCATTAGGAAATTGCTCCTAAGGAGGAACCAGATTTGTAGAGAGCCACATTTTTTTTCTTACACAATAAAAAAAAAATCCTTTTACAGTTTTTCGACTTTAGTTATTTATTTTAGTTTTGCTTAAATTTCAAAATGACAGTAAGTTACATTAAAGTTACAAGAATAAACTGTTTATTAAAATGTGTCGTGTGATTTAACAAAAAGAAATCCTGTATAATGGAATACATTAAATATGTTTAACAGCTTTTAGATGACACTTAACTAACCACAAAACACAGTATTCTTTATTGAGAAAAGTAGCAGCATTTTCTGTAATTTACACAATGTAAGACTACCATTAACCTACATTTAAAGATAAAAAAATGCATTTATTTTGTTTATTTTGGTTGCCTGTTAATTAAATAAAAAAGTAAATTTGACAGTTTTTTTTCCTCAAATTCTGGCAGTTTATTTAAACTTTGACTTTTGTAATATAGAATTAAAAGTTTTTATTTTTTTTATATGTAAAACGGTGTTAATGATAATAATTTGTATTTTGTTATTAATGTTACAGCAGCAGTAGCTAAGCAGTGGGCTTGCAGTTAAGGAGACAGCCTTGTGAACAGAAGATTGTGGGTTAGAACCCCAGGAAGGATGTGTGTGAAGTGCTGTTGAGCAAAACACCTGATTGCTAACTGCCACCAGTCATTTCACTTTACTTAAGTTTTCTTTTATTTCTTTTTTTTCTGTATTTTTTTACCCTCTTGTTATCTTTGGGGTCAGTTTGACCCCATATAATGTTTAACATCTTTAATTATATGATTGACTTTTTTTTGCTTCATATTTAATGACTTCCACTAATTTAATGGGGACAACTGGGTAAACGTAAAATTAACATGATGATATGTTAATATCAGATATGTTAATTTGAGCCCAGGCTGTTTCAGTTGGATAAATCATACATAAGAATATAAGAAATATCAACATTTTACACACACATTTGTTTTGGATGATATTGAGGTCACATGCAATTTTATAATCTTCAAAAAACTTTAGGGCCCTAATCTAACATAACCATAACTGTAGTCGTGTAAGAACCACTGATAGTTCACACAACATAGGGGTGGAACAAAATTTATCAAAGTTTTGCACAGCAGCCTTCTAAACCATTTCTCTTGGTGCTCTGTGTGCTCTCTCTTTCTGCTCTCTCACAACTGAAAATGACTTCTAAGCAATGTGTCAGCCGAGACAGAGGCTGATATTGAGGCAGACCCTGATTATGAGGTATCCTCCTCTTATGAGAATGAGACCTTCATTGTTGAAACTCCTTTTGTCCCTCAACCTGCAGCAAACACACTACCTTATGAAAACGGAAAGTTATTATGGTCCGTCTCCACACTTCCACAATGGGGTAGGCTTAGTGCTGCTAATGTCATCAAAATTGTTCCAGGCCCCACCAGATATGCTGCCAGAATATCTGACATAAAATCAGCTTTTGAGCTCTTCATTACACCATTGATCGAAAAGGATATACGTGAGGTGACACATTTAGAGGGGAGGCGCGTGTATGGGGACAGTTGGAAAGACTTGGACGTGACCCACTTGCCTACATTGGGTTGCTCATTTTGGCAGGAGTGTTCAAGTCAAAAGGTGAACCAACAGCAAGCCTTTGGGGTGCTGACACTCGAAGGGCAATATTTCCAGCCACCATGTCTCTAAACACATTCCACGTTTTCTCCTGTGTCATACACTGGGGTGACTGAGAAACAAGGCAGGGCCGATGAGAGCACGACAAATTTGCATCAATACAGGCCCCCAAGTGACTGTGGATGACTGTCTGCTTGCATTTCATGGGTGCTCTCCCTTCAGAAACTACCGAGCCGAGCAAACCGGCCAAATACGGTATCAAAATAATTACGTAGTCAACATACAAACATAATGCGACATAAAATTGGGTAACAACTTTAATTATAAACATTTTCTGGAGGTTTAAATTGCTGGGGTCAGCACCCCAAGGATAAACAATGTTAGTAAATTTGAAGGTAACAGGAGGGTTAATTGTAGATGTTAACTATGGTAAAGATAATTACTGTTTTTCAAAGACATTTTCTGGTGCCCCTGCTGGCAGAAAATTGGCAGTTTTTTTTATCTTGGCAGAATTGCCTGGATTTTGCATATCAGAGGCAGAACTCGGTCCCTTTTAGAGCCATAGAAGTGGGAGGTGCACTCCCAGTTAACCATGTTAAAGGTTAATTATGATAATTGTCCACTCAGTTGCATGTCAAGGACCAGGGGAGATGGCAATCATTATCTCAACAGTCAATGCACAGGTGTACACTGACATTTTGGACACTTTTCTCTTTCCATCGATAGAGAATAGGTTTTATGTTGATGAAGCCATTTTTCAGGATGATAATGCATCTGGCAACAGAACATAGAGTATTAAAGCTTTTCTTCAGGAAAGGCAGATCAACTCTGGGACACACTGTGAGATCCAGAAGTTTACAATCCGATTGAAACTACAATGACGAAGCTCCATGCTGCAAAGTTGATATATGGACCAACATTCGAATAAGCTGAAAGCAGCTTGATGGAGAATATTGTTACGGATATTGTTCATTCACACTACCTTATGAAAACGGAAAGTTATTATGGTCCGTCTCCACACTTCCACAATGGGGTAGGCTTAGTGCTGCTAATGTCATCAAAATTGTTCCAGGCCCCACCAGATATGCTGCCAGAATATCTGACATAAAATCAGCTTTTGAGCTCTTCATTACACCATTGATCGAAAAGGATATACGTGAGGTGACACATTTAGAGGGGAGGCGCGTGTATGGGGACAGTTGGAAAGACTTGGACGTGACCCACTTGCCTACATTGGGTTGCTCATTTTGGCAGGAGTGTTCAAGTCAAAAGGTGAACCAACAGCAAGCCTTTGGGGTGCTGACACTCGAAGGGCAATATTTCCAGCCACCATGTCTCTAAACACATTCCACGTTTTCTCCTGTGTCATACACTGGGGTGACTGAGAAACAAGGCAGGGCCGATGAGAGCACGACAAATTTGCATCAATACAGGCCCCCAAGTGACTGTGGATGACTGTCTGCTTGCATTTCATGGGTGCTCTCCCTTCAGAAACTACCGAGCCGAGCAAACCGGCCAAATACGGTATCAAAATAATTACGTAGTCAACATACAAACATAATGCGACATAAAATTGGGTAACAACTTTAATTATAAACATTTTCTGGAGGTTTAAATTGCTGGGGTCAGCACCCCAAGGATAAACAATGTTAGTAAATTTGAAGGTAACAGGAGGGTTAATTGTAGATGTTAACTATGGTAAAGATAATTACTGTTTTTCAAAGACATTTTCTGGTGCCCCTGCTGGCAGAAAATTGGCAGTTTTTTTTATCTTGGCAGAATTGCCTGGATTTTGCATATCAGAGGCAGAACTCGGTCCCTTTTAGAGCCATAGAAGTGGGAGGTGCACTCCCAGTTAACCATGTTAAAGGTTAATTATGATAATTGTCCACTCAGTTGCATGTCAAGGACCAGGGGAGATGGCAATCATTATCTCAACAGTCAATGCACAGGTGTACACTGACATTTTGGACACTTTTCTCTTTCCATCGATAGAGAATAGGTTTTATGTTGATGAAGCCATTTTTCAGGATGATAATGCATCTGGCAACAGAACATAGAGTATTAAAGCTTTTCTTCAGGAAAGGCAGATCAACTCTGGGACACACTGTGAGATCCAGAAGTTTACAATCCGATTGAAACTACAATGACGAAGCTCCATGCTGCAAAGTTGATATATGGACCAACATTCGAATAAGATGAAAGCAGCTTGATGGAGAATATTGTTACGGATATTGTTCATTATGATAATTGTCCACTCAGAAGCATCCAAGCATATATGTTTCATGAATCTTCCGGACTGTTTAAAGAGACGGTCAACTTGGTATATGTAAACATTTACCAACTACAATTCTGATAGAGTGAGTTGAAACTGAAATAAATCTGCCTCTAATCAGTTGACCAGTCATCAACTGACCCCGGACATGAGTAAAGTAGATACTCTAAATGATTTGCCAGTAAAAATGTTTGGTAGAGTTGAAAAACTGAGATCTTTCACCTAGGGGTATGTCATTTTATATTATACAATATTACTACTGTAACTGTTCTAAGAATTAAAGCTTTGAGAATAATAGCAGTTCTTATCCTTTTACTCTTTGTTAACAGGACTACATGCAGTCATTCCTCATTCAGCAATCTAAAAAGCATTTTGGACACACAGATCGCTTACAACTGCAGAGAGGTTCATTAGTGAGTACGACATTGTGAGATTTTTTACGCTATATTTTAATGTGCCTGCTGTAAATGTAACCTGTTTTGATGTCCAGTTCCACACTTGAAGGCTGCGTTTCTGATCCAGAGATTCCTTGCAGTGACTGCCTATGAGAACATCTGCACTGAAGACTCCTGAAAACCTGACCCAGTCTGTAATTTACCTGAACTGCAAATGTGAATAAGCCTAGTTTTTCTAATATAATGACTAATCCAAATTGTTGAAGCTGAAATGTTTCATTGGCATGTTAAGACTAATATTTATTTCATGTAACGATCAGGGATTCTGTTAACTGTTAAACACCATTATTTTCCCTGTCTGAGCCACAAGATGTTACTACACACTGTGAAAAAAAATTATTTTAAATGACATACAAATTTCAAAGGAAATAATGTATATGTAATTACTTATTAAGGTAAGTAAAGTTCTTTTCTATACCTGGTTTTGTTTAACATTGTGTGTCTCTATAATATGCCAAAGAAAATAAAAATTAAATGTAGCTGTTTAAGTGTGGTGTACAGCTATCATTACCTGCTGCTAGCCTCTAATTCATATAGGCACTGCTGTGGAACCATTGCTTTCTAACAAATCATACATACAGTGTTTATATTAAAAAAATAAAAAAAAGAGACAGGAATTAACATGGGATCCATGTACAAGCCTTGGCAAAAATGATGGAATTGCTACATTTAGAGGATGTTCACCCCGGGTTTTTAATTCACAGCAAATAAACAAATTACAGATATTAGCACAAAAACATTTTCGTTTAATAGCTGAACAGTCTGGCTTTTGTGAAACATGACAACCAAATATTGATGAAAAGAAATTAATTTACATGTTTTTACATAATTAATGTGATTACTTGCAGGCAACATGGTCCCACAAAGAGTCAGTTGAAACAATGGAATATTTTTTTATAAAACTCCTGTGGAAAAAGATAGTGGTAGTTCTCAAAATAAGCCATTTTCAAAATTTGGTACAAATATAAGTAATATAGGAAGGTTATAAAAGGAAAACATATGGGTAGACCAAGGAAGATGTCAAAGCTTCAGGATAGATGAACTCAAGGCAGTGTACCTTAAGAATAGAAAATGCACAACAAAACAAACTAGAGGTGCATTTCCTGAAGAAAATGCGAGTGTGATTGCAGCAAAGCAGCGTGTTTGCACCATTAGCATTTGTGTGTGTGTGTGTGTCTAAGTGTGTAGTTTGTGGGTGCCAATCATTTTGATCAAACACAGGATTGTGTGTTTTTGAGCATATAGTAGCTAGAAGTGTAAATACATTTGATCAGAGTGGTCATAGTCTGTATGCAAACTGTTATTCAAGCAGAAGTACTGATAAAAATTAGAAACTGAAATGAAAATCAATGGCAGTGGACAGGGAAAAAAGGGTTATAAAAACGAGTGTGGAGTAAACAAGTGCACCGATCCCAAATGTGTCGGACATTTTAGAGTCGGAGCGGTGTCGATATTTTAAAAATTGCGGCAGTTGAAATCCAGACAAAACTATCCCGAATAATCCTGATGGATAACAATAGAATGATTTCCTGCTGCAATCACACTAATTAAAAACATACAGGTGGCAATGGGATTCAACTTTTGTGACAGAATTGTAAGAAATTGGCTGAATGAAATTGGATTTACATATAGAAAAACCAAACAAAAAATCAGCACTATCATCTACACAAAAGAAGTTCAGACACAGAAGACTTACAAAAGAAGCAATCATGGAGTGTGGATGCTTGGACAGTGATATTTAATGATGAATAAGGAATCCAAACTGGCCAAACAGACAATGCTGGAACTTTTGTCGGGTGCTGTTCTAATCAATCAGGTTTTCTCTTCTCGTTTATGATATGGAGTTGCATTTCAAGGACCAGCGGAGATCAATTACCTCACCAGTCAATGCGCAGGTGTACACTCACATTTTGGACACTTTTCTCTTTCCATCGTTAGAGAATAGGTTTTATGCTGATGAAGCCGTTTTTCAGGATCTTGGCACAGAGTATAGATTATTAAAGCTTTTCTTCAGGAAAGGCAGATCAACTCTGGGACACACTGTGACATCCAGAAGGCTCTCAATCCGATTGAAACTACAATGACAAAGCTCCATGCTGCAAAGTTGATATATGGACCAACATTCGAGAAAGCTGAAACCAACTTGATGGAGAATATTGTTACGGATATTGGATTTTATGTACATTAAATTGTGTTTTTCATGAAGCAAAGGATTAAGGTTGAAGGTTGGGAAATATAGAATATTTGCAGTCATATTATTCTGTGTTCACAGAATTTGAAAATTTGGTCTTTTAGTAATTGGTATTAAATCATATGACTGTTGCTTATATTATCTTTAATTAACATTTTTAATAATTACTGTTGTGAAAAAAATTGAATGGGATTAAAAAAAAACTAGAGGGAAATCCAAAAAGTGTTGCAAAATACCTGAATTCACCCTTAATTTATGTAATTATTAGGAATGGAATAATCACTAATTGGTTAAGCATTTAAGTGGGTGCTATTTAGTCATCTTAGTTGCTTAGCTAGATCTTACTAAGGAAATTTATGTAACTGGACCTTCTCAGATTTTATTTGAATACTCTTGCTGTAGGGGGTAAAACAATGTAAAAAAAAAAATTGTTATTCTGAAATTTCAGCCAGCTCCTTCAGTGCAAGGAACAGAACAACCTGGCTAAACGGACACATACTTTACAAGTCCAAAAACTTCAAAGTGAGATATGTAAATGAGAGGGCAATATCAGACAAACTGTCTATGTAATAAATCCACTGCCAGTTGTGCAGTTCTCATTGATGGGACCCAGGATATAACAGTCCATGACCAAGAAGGAAAAGTCAACATGCAGTTAAATCTCTCACTCAGCTCATAGGCCAAATATATCTTGGAGCTGTAAACAAGCCAGCCCTTAAAAATGGTGCAACCACTGGAATTGTAGACTGTGCTTGATTACACAGGTTGAATGTGTAGATGGATTTGCACAAGGTTTAGTTTATTTCATCAAACAGCAAGTCAAATTCAAAGCAAATTTTAAGTACATTTAAAGTCACATTACAGTTTCAACTCTTTGAAGCACCTTTGCTTCACCAGATGGACTGGTCAAACCCCTGCTATACACGCAGTTCTCTATACATGTCTGTGCCGACTGCTTTGGATCATTCTGCAGCACAGCAGATGCATCAACTGAGGCTAATGGCTTTCATAAAAAAATCCTCAAGGGGAGCACAGTGCTTGGTCTAACAGCTGCAAACATAAAGGGGTGCCCAAAACACTAACCTGTAGCTGATGGATGCTGAAGATCATATAAAAAATAAAGAACAAATAACCACTTCCATAGCTTGTTTAACAAATCCTCTGATGTGGCAACAAAGCTAGGCCTGCGGCCAGTTTAGACACAGATGTGCAAGATTTAAAGCCGTTAGAATTATACAACACAGAACAAACACACACACACATTCCTTCAAGGTTACAAAATGTGACCAGAAATTGCTACATTTGTGAAACACACATCGTTAAAAGAGCGTTTCAAAACTGTTGAGCAGCCACTAAATTTGAAAGGTTTATTTGTTTTGTAGATGTTTACAGACAATAAATATGCTTACATCCAAGACAAGGAGTTGTAGAATAATCAACTTTTCTCTATGAACATAGATGAGGACACAACATTTGACCTGTTTAAACTGTCAATGAAACCGACAAATCTATTCTCTTCTACTATAATAAGTTTCCCCCAAGAAAATCAGATATGGATTTTCCATGACTTGAAGAAACATATAAATAAAAAAAAACAACTAATAAATAACATCTCCAGGTGGACAGATAAAGACTTATGGGCATATTTTGTACATCTTTGTATGGATGTACAGTGTGAATCCATTGACCAAGCAAGCACAGCATATACATATACAGTAACTGTAGATAACTAAATAATGCACAGCAAAAACCCATTCTCAAATGGATAGCATGGTGGGTAGAGTACAGCCTGTGGTTTGCTAAGCTATTTATCTGTGATTTAATGATCCAAATCACTGCAATCTATAATACAAATTTACCCACAAGAAACACTAAACCACTACATCATTTCTAAATGATGAAATGATTGAAATGATTTCTATTGAAATTATATGGTGTTATCTGAAACAGGCCTTTAATTAAAACATCCCAAAAATAGACATCAACTAACTCGGTTTCATACACTGAATTAAAAAACTCTACCATCTACCAAACCAAGTATCATGAAAAAAAACATACTGTATACGATGGCTAACACCTTCTATGCAGGAACAAATGAACAGTTATTTGTTAAAAATCTTATTCCTATAAAATACAAACACCATTTCCAGAAAAATTAGGACACTTTCTAAAAATGCAATAAAACCTGAAATTTTAAGATTTATTTAAAAAAAAGGACAAATAAAAGATTTTCATTGTTTTTAGTGGCAAACGTAATTCTGTTTGTAAAATTAAAAACACATTTAGAAATGGATGCCTGCAATACATTTGAAAAATTTGGGACAAATTGGGAAAAATAGGACAAGTAATACAAGTAAAAGCTGTTGAGCAGCTTGAGTCTTGTACACAGCAAGAATGGCCAAAAATTCCACTTTTTGCAAAACTGCAACAATTAGTATCTTCAATTCCCAAATGATTAAAAAATATAATTAAAGAAAATGTGATGTGACCCAGTGGTAAACATAGCTCTGTCCCAACCTTTTTTGAATGTGTTGCAGGCATCAATTTCTAAATTTATTTATATTTAATTTATAGAATTAAGTTTGTCAATGAAAATCTTTTCTTTGTCCTGTTGTCTGTTAATTAAACCTTTAAGTAAATTAACAAATCAAGAACTCCTAACTAGGCAGAATCTTATATTATTATTATTATATATAGAGTCTTATATTTCTCCTGTAGAAATACTTATTTACTATGGCTCTTTTATAATAACTACTGATTAATTACTGATCAAATTGACATGAATCCCCAATAGCTATATCTCACCTTCTTCCTGGGGTTCTACTACCTACATAATAAACCTCAACGTACTCCAACAATCTAAAAATCTAAAAATCTAAATATTTATATATGTTATTCTAGTTCTCCTTCTAGGTCACAGACTAAAGACAGAAATGGACAACTGTAACCTACAAATTACAAAGCTGTAATATAGCAATGTAGGACAAATATTCTACATTTATATGCTTTACATTTTTTGTGAATCATTTTCTTTTGAATAACCTTTTGTAAAACTACAAAGTGCAACTGTACGGTCAGTGGAGCTGATAAAATGGGCAAAGAATGTAGATACAAGGAGGTGGTTTTAATGTTATGGCTGATCGGTGTATGTGTATAATCATTAACTACAGCACAGTAACACTTTACTAATGAGTTTCACATCACTTCAACCCATATGCATATAGTAGCAATACATGCAACTGAACTACAGCCCCAATTCCAATGAAGTTGGGACATTGTGTAAAACATAAATAATAACAGAATTCGATGATTTGCAAATCCTTTTGAACCCATATTCAATGGAATACACTACCAAGACAAGATATTTAAAGCTAAAACAGATAAACTTTATTGTTTTTTTTGCAAATATTCTCTCATTTTAAATTTGATGCCTGCAACACGTTCCAAAACAGTTGGGACAGGGGAAGCAAAAGACTGGGAAAGTTGAGGAATGCTCAGAAAACACCTGTTTGGAACATTCCACGGGTCAGTCAATCAGTCAGTCATTATCTGTACCGCTTATTCCCAGTTACGGGGGAGCGGGTGCCCAGCCGGCAACTCTGAGCGCAAGGGCAGGAACCAACCCTGGGCAACCCTTGGACGGTGGGAGGAAACCGGAGTACCCGGAGGAAACCCACGCGAACACGAGGAGAACATGCAAACTCCACACAGAAATTTCCCAGGTCGCCCCACCCAGGGATTGAACCCAGGTCCTTCTTGCTTAAAATGTTTGTGACTGGTGTTATAGTCCATCATTACAGTACAATAAATGTAAACTGTGCATTAAAAATGCAAGGATACTGACTATAGGTGCTTATGGCTGGGGTGTCAAATGTCATTATGCTACTGTGGTGTCTGTATTTGTTTTTTGCTATTGTTTTACAGTTATAATATGCATATGTATATATGTATATATATCTTTGTAAGAGAGATTTTTGTAGGTCTCTGAAGCAGGATGTCCATTGTGCAAAGGGTAAGATATACATGTGTTTAAACAAGGCTCTTGGGTGGAATGTGAAAGCCTATACAGAGAGGGGCCCACATATCTTGTTTATAGAATTCTGTATATTAGGACAAGTTCCAGATGTTTGGTCATCTTTGTGTGTTATGCTATATAAGCTCTATGGGTTCAGCACCGAGGCAGAGGACAATTAGCAGAGAACTCTCCAGACGCGTCTGATATGATACTGGTCTATTTGTAATAAACATTTGCACTACAACAAGACAGTGTCCGCAGAGTTCATTCCTACAGTACAGTAAAATATACAACACTAACATTTTTTAAATAGCCAAAAGGCATTTCTGAAAAAAAAGCTAGCCCACAATGATGAAGTAAAAAAAACAACAACAAAAAACCACTGGGTATTGTCATGTAAAGCAATTCGAAAACACTTCCCTTTTCTAAATTTTCCCATACTCAAGATGTTAATATTGGTTATTTTGCATGGCTGCATTCATTTTACCAAGACTGGCTAGAAATGGCAACACCAAAGAAACGAAAACTAGAAATTAAATAAAGAAGATTTTGTTTTGTATTACCAAAATGATTATGTTTTCACTGAGTTCAGAGGGAACTGTGTCAGGAACCAGCTGCTGCAAGAAAGGAGGATAATGTTAAGACACATTTAAGATGTATTGCATAATATAATTGATATTGCTTTTATACATCAGTTCTATAAACAAAAAATGTATGTTTTTATTGGCCAACCATTGCCCGTAGTCAGTGTTCTCACTACTGCTATTTGCATTCTTGGAATACTGCTTGGGGCGACACGGTGGCTTGGTGGGTAGCACCGTCGCCTCACAGCAAGAAGGTCCCGGGTTCGATCCCCAGGTGTGGGTGGTCTGGGTCCTTTCTGTGTGGAGTCTGCATGTCCTGCATGTCCTCCCCATGTCTGCATGGGTTTACTCTGGGTACTCAGGTTTCCTTCCACAGACCAAAGACATGCACGTTAGGTTGATTGGTGTCTCTAAAGTGGCCCTAGTGTGCAAGTGTGTGCCCTACAATGGATTGGCACCCTGTCTAGGGTTGTTCCTGCCTTGTGCCCTATGCTGCCAGCTAGGCACCGGCTCTCCCGTGACCCTGAAATAGGAATAAGTGGTCAAGAAAATGAATGAATGAATGAATACTGCTTGTCCAGATCTGTGGACCAGAACTAACTAATATGAAATTGCACTCCGGTCATGCACTTGTGCTGAATAAAAACAGCTGACAATCACCTGGTCCTGAGCTTTGAATTGCAAAAGAAAACTTACATCCAACTTGATTGTAATTCACCAGTCATCACTGTTTCCATTAGAATGAATAAAACTGGTGAGTGAAACCTGCAAAACCGTTATATACACAACTGTCAACTGTTCCTCAGAAAGGTCAGAAACCTAGTGAATGAAGTGCTTGAATAATCAGCTATTTTTCTCTATTCTGCCCACAACAAGAAAAGCCTGGGTAAAGAGCTTGGTCCACATTTTGCTGCTCCACTCTTCTTCTTGGAAGACTTTCCACCAGATTTCGAACATGGAGCATAGCAAAGTGTTGGAAGAAGTTGAGGTCCAGGCCCAGTCAAGTTCCTTCACACCAAATTCACTAACCATTTTTAATGGACCATGTTTTATGCCTGCTGTTAATGTTATGCTGAAACAGGAAAGGGCCATCCTCAAACTTCTAAAGTCTGAGTCACATGTTTCTTTCATTTGCCATCGTATCATGAATTTAGCGAGGTATCAGCATGCCTTTGCTTATATATCATAGCTCACTGAACACTCTTTTGGGTTACATGAATAGCTCTGTCCTAAGAACACAGGGCTTTAATACCACAGGGCTTGACTTTAACTCACTTGCTTAGATTTTATAAACATAGACTGTGAACTTTTAATCAAATGTGACCATTTGTGTGTTATTCAGGCAGAAGTTTTTTCTGTTATTATGATTTAGATGAAGATTAGATCACATGTTATGAGGTATTAATGCAGTAATGCAAGGTGATTGTTGGAATAGGTTCAGTGTAGGCAAAGGGTTAGCATTGTGCTAGAGTTAGGGTTTGTATAGGGTTCGGATTTGCCAGAAGCTTCAGAAGTGTTTACAGAAGTGTTGCATGTGAAATCTCAAGAAAAAATATCCCTACTCTTTTACGTAAGATTTTCTAGTTCCATTTTTTGGGTTGCCAAAACCCTTGAGAAACAAAAGTTGGGTTCTGTGAGAGGGAAGTGATAAACTCAGGAGGGTATTTAAACTGGACTCCTGTCTGAGCCTTCTCCACTATCAGTGCTTCCACACTGTGACTCTCATCATGTCCCTGATGCATGACATCATCCTGCTGCTGCTCAGCATCAGTCTCGTTCAGAGTCGTTCCATAAAGGTGAGCCAGCTGTTTTAATTTTTACAAAATAATGAAATAAAATACATGATGATTACATTTCAGTAAATCTAAAAAAGGCCTATTTCAAATAGCATATTGCTTTGTATTGGTATCTATGTCTAACTAAGTACTTAGTAAATGTTAGCTCACAGACATTTTATATATTTATCATCCAGGCATCGGTTAATGTGACCTCTGAGAAGACTGGTAAGATGCTTCTTGATTCAGATTTTTATTCATTTATCTGTACAAATTTTATACATTAATTTAGGCATGGCATTATGACCACCTGCTTTTTACACTCATTGTCCATTTTCTCAGTTCCACTTACCGTAGAGCTGCACTTTGTAGTTGTACAATTACAGACTGTAGTCCATCTGTTTCTCTACACACTCTGTTAGTCCCCTTTACTATGTTCTCTAATGGTCAGG
>JAOVYV010000010.1:17764509-17777042 GCA_025674545.1 Hassar affinis | reverse complement strand
GGCTGGTCCAGTTTAGCCATGAAACCTCCCACACTAAAATGACAGGTGTTTCAGTTTCATTGTCTAACCCCTGTAAGGTTGGAGAGACTTACAACCAACTGATACTGAAGAAGTCATTTAGATGAGTGACAAAACATTCCTCCCACTAAACCTGGTATCCAGACAAGCTGAGTCTGTCACGCCTAACGCCACCAGAGGGCACCCCAGGCGCCCTGTAGGAGAACTATACTCCCGGACTGTAACTCCCACAGGGCCCGTCTGATGAGGCGCACCTGATGGTGGCCATCTTGGTTACCTGTCTACACATGCTGGGGAGATAAAATGGACTGTTTCAGCCCTCCCCAGTGTGGATCAATGTGATACAGTCGACTCAATCTTTGTTTTGTTTGCCCCAGTTTGCCCTCGCCAGAGTGTGGTGTCATCCTGCCCTAGCCCTGCTTTGTTTTTGGACTATTCATCACTGCACTGCCCATTTCCCCTCATATTTGTGTCACGCTCTGTGCCTTAGTGTTTTGTATTGACTCTCTTTTTTTACGGACTTTGAAGTTGGTTACGTTTGCTGCGTAATAGTAAAGATATCTCTGCACTCGACTCCAGCCTGTGTGGGATCATCACAGATTCACCTTTCTGGCAGTTGCATGAACTGATTTCTTGTTATGATGTGGTCTTTGTTTGTTCTGGTCTGGACTCTTAGTTTCACAGAGTTTACCGGGAATGAGAAAACGAAAAGTACTTTTGGGTTAGGATACCTGAAATTTGTTGAGTTTAGTTGTGAGGAGTTGGAATGATTCTTGAAAAGTGATTTTGGTTTGGAGAGTGCAGGGCTGGAGAAGAGCTGCAGGGCATCCCTAATGATTCACCCAGCCAAAAGAGATTAGGCGTACAGCATGGCCTCCTTTCCCACGCTCTAAATCATTCATGGTACACCATGTTCAATCTCTTCAGCAGAAATAAATAAAACAGGTAAGATTTAGCAAAATAGGGCGAGGGGAGGGAGAGAGGTACCGAAATGTGGAGACATGAAAAGCAGGATAAAGAAATGAAATGAAGTAGGTAGAGAGAGACAGAGAAAGACAAGCTCCTACTTACGTTCAGATTTCATTTGCCACTTTTGTTAAATGAAGCTAATCTTCAAAAGAAGGAGAAATACATCCAGTCGAGGATCAAAACTATTTCTCACGTCTTTTAGTAATGCAACTGAATTTGTACGTTTTGCCAGTCACTACTAACAGCACACTACACCATATTTTGTAAAGTATACCTATATAACTTATTTGTGTATATTTGTGTAGTGTTTTTAACAATAGGCATTGGTTACAGAAATCCGGATGAAGCTTTGGATCCCTAATGAGCTAAGAAGTTTGTGAGTTTGTGACAATAAACCTGATAACACACTGTATATGTAATACAGCTGAATAGACAACTTCATCTTTCTATGAGATACGGTCCTCTTCTTCCACTCTATTTCTCTTTAAATTCATGGTCAGAGATAAGTTTGATGAATGGTCAGGACTACAGAGACTCAGAAATTTGTGGAAACAAGTCTGGATGAATAAAAGATATCCTATACCTCCGGCCTTAGATTAACCCCTCATCTGTAAATAGAAAAAAGTAAAACATGTTATATTTTTATAAATAAAAATGAATAATTGGCAAGAGGAATAAGACTTCTATTTCTAGCATAGGGAAGCATTTCAAAAAGCTAGAAGAGATAGAAATAATACAAGAAAGGATTGACAAAGAACTAGACGTACACTTGGAGAGTGCAGCCCTCTGCCAAGGCCAATAGGCAGTTCCAATAGGCATGTGCACCAAATTCGGTTCATGACAAGATCAAGCATTTGTGGCAAACCCAGTTCATGTTTGCCCAATCTCACATAATATGTGCATACACATCCATAATTTATGGAGTGTTTCCTTCGCCCTCACTACATCCTTCCACCAGGTTGCATGAAAATCAAAAAAAGTTTTTTTTCATGCAACAACAAACAGCACCAAAAGCAGAACCTCTTCAGCAGAGGTAAAAAGAAAGCAAAAAAAAAGTCTATGCCATCCTGGACATCACTCTGGTTAGCACGGCTGAGTGATCCATCTCTACAGAACCTCCTTCAGACTGATCACCAGCTTTGTAAAAAAATGTAGATGTTTGATCAGCTATGTGTTTCATATTTCATCACCCCCCATCACTCTCTCAGCATTTTGTATTTGATTCCATTTCATCTACGAGCCTGCTGTGCAGAAACCCCACAACACAGGAAGAGATCAGACATGCTCTCTCTTACACACACATGCAAAGAAGAAGAAGAAGAAAAAGAAGAAGAAGCAAAGGGATATGCTAAAAAAAACTGTGTATGTGGGCCATTAGAAAGAGAGAGAGAAAGAGAGAATGATTTTTAAGCAGAGAGCGAGTAAGATAAAAAGACACAAGTTGATTTCATGTAGTTTTAATTAATACAGTCGTATTTCAGTCCTCAAGTGCTTTCTTGTTTTCAGTTTATCATGCTTTGCGTCTCTTCCACATTGACTTCCTGTCCCCATGATAGGCCCTGGATCTGTGACCCTGACGAGGATAAAATGATTACCGATAACGAACGACTAAACGAATGAATAACTACTCTTTTGTCATATCGTACAGTAAACAGCACTGCAGTCATTATTAAATTAATAAGATATTTTCATTTGAGTTATTGTAGCTCTTTTTCCTGGGTGTTACATAAAGGGAAAAGTGCAAAAATGTTTCTGATGATAAACGAGCTGTTAAATAAACAACCTCAGTGTTATGTGGTAAAAACCTCCAATTCTGAATACGGAGTAGACACACACAAATTCACACACACTCACACAATTTGTGTGTATTTACACCTGTGGGTGTGAGTACGGACATTATCGGGGTGGCAGCTGTCGCAATAGGCTGTGAGAAGGAAACCTCATCATCATCATCATCACTCTTAATGGAAACGGCTTCAGACGCCTTCATTTCTCTTGCTGCGTGGTACAGGGGCTAGACCCAAGTGCAGGGTTTGGCTAGGCTGTTATGTGTCAGAAATAAGGAGAAAATAAAAATGGGATATATATATATACTGTATATATATATAAATGTAACCCTGGGCCAAAAAAGTAGGAATGACGCTCCTTGAGCAGCTGAGAAAGACAAGCTCTGGTTTAGAGCAAAAAAAAATAGAAAAAGAGTCCCTAACAAACTATCTCGGGCTGTAAGCCCTACCCCGTGATCCCACCTCAAGGAAAGCGAAATCATTAGATAGACGCCGTAGCATTTGAAAGAAAGATTCTGCCTGGGCAGCAGAGAGTGAGAGCATAATGCTCAGATTAGGTAGTTGAAAAGATAGAAAAGAGTCCCTTACAGATTAACTTGGGCTCTAAGCCCTACCCCGGGATCTCACCTCTATGTATGTGAAATCATTAAATTGACGCCGTAACATTTTAAGAATGAAGCTGCCTGAGCATCAGAGAGCATAGTGGTAATCTAGAGTCCCTACTAGATTACGTCAGGCTTTAAGCCCTACCCCGTGATTTCTCGTCTACAAAAAAAGAGACAGATTCCTCACTACATAGCATTAAGTTACCGGGAAAATGGTCAGAAGGTGTGACAAGAGACATCGCTCAAGTATCCCTTTAAATAAGGCAGGGACCAGGTGTCTCTCGTCATGCCAAATTGCCCCAGGGTCTGCTGGGGATTGGAGATCTCCTGCTGGGAGAACTACGCTGCACGACCCCTAACACTGTGTGTATATGTATGTGTGAGTGTGTGAGAGAAAGAGAAAGAGAATACTAACCTTTGTAGGTTAATATTCTATACCTGTCATGAGAATTGTGCAGGATACACAGGATAAAATACACAACAGGCTTTTGTTGTGGAAAATGTCAAACTACAGGAAGCAAAAACTAATGTGAAATAACCAGGCAAGAAAAAAAACAGTAGTTAAGCAATGAAAACTCATCCACAACCTGAGAGCTGAGAGCTAAAGAGAGTAAATAAGGTGAGTATGATTATCAGGTGGTGAGTGTACAGCACTAATCAGCAGGGGATTCTGGGAGATTGTGTTCCACATTGAGAAAGGGACACACTTTCTTTATGGTTCCAAATAATTATTGTTCTAGAGCAGCGGTGTCCAGTCTTATCCAAGAAGGGGCCACACACTACTGACAGTCAGGATCCACTGATTAGATCCATTGATTAAACAGGTGGAGTGAGGCATGGCTCCTGCTTGACTGGAAGGAAATCCTGCATTGGACACCCCTGTTGTAGAGGATAGGTGTAAAGCCAGAGGAAACTTACACATCTCAGGTATACTGTTCAAGTGGTTGAGTTGATAATATGGCCTTCTGATATGTCATAACTCCAAACTTTGTGAAGTTCTTCATTCCTCAGGGTAAAGGTTCAGCATAATCCTGTATTAAAACTCTTAAAATAAGCAGTACTAATGCAATGAAGCTTTTCGCTAAGGGGGTATCTGATATAAAGAAAACATCTCTCATTCTCTCTGCAGATCACATCAGTTCAGTTGAAGTATTTTTACTGGCATTACAGATATAATATTACACCTTTATTGACAAAGTCGCATTATGCTTTTATATCTTATAGTATTATTATTATAACAGGTTCTGAATTGCTACAGCGGAAATCTTCCTTGCTTATATTCCATTTCCATATAAATTTTCTGCATTGCCAAGATATGAGAATTTCTTTATTGGATTTTATGTGAAGGAAGTCGGAATTAAGCATATGAGCAACTATAGGTAGAAATAACAATTCATGTCTCCCGTTAAACAGCAGCAATATGTCAGTTTGTGTCATTATGATATCCATTTCAGTTTACTCCTGTTAAATCACGTTCAGAACTAAAAACTGCCATTTCAAAGTAAGCGGCGTTCATTTTACACGTTACAAGACTAGATTCATACTTTTATTAAGTATGCGTGTGCATTATTAGACAAAGTTTTATGTGCATGACTGAAAAAGATCCTCTTAAAAATACTTGTGTTAGAATATCAGCAATATCAACTGGCAAAGATTGTCGTTGTGAAACTGACGATCACACGTGGGTATGTTGTGTTTCATTCAGACAGATGATGTGACGCAAACAGAGACGCTGCCGTCCTCGGAATCGCCGGAGAAACAGCAGCCCAAACGGCTTCACGTCTCGAACATCCCCTTCCGCTTCCGTGACCCTGACCTCAGACAGATGTTTGGGGTGAGTGACCACAAAGTTCTCAGCAAAGGAACTCTCAGAAATTCCTAATAATAATTCTGTAATGTAATACGAACATACTGTAAGTCCACATTGTTATTGACCGAAAATAGTAGAGCTTGTCGTGCTAGTGAGAACGTACAAACTCCTCTCTTCTGTATTAAAAGCACCAGCTTTTCCTCCGACACTGGACACTCATTCGATAAATATTAAATAAGTACCTCTATATAGAAAAGTTCTTCATATCAACAAGGACATACATTTTTGATCTGTTTATGTGGAACATCCACCTGTGAAGGAGCCACTGCGATAGAAACAATACTGTACATTACATTTTTTCTCAGTTGCTTTGGACACATTCTCTAATGAAAATGGTACGTCTCATAACCACATAACCCCCCATAATACACCCCCGAGAAGGGAAATGGTGGTGAAGGGAAATCGTCCTTGGATCATAAATTTAGGTGAATGCTGAAGTTACAAATATTTACAAAACGGAGTGTTCAAACATTCAGTTCAACCAAGTGCACATCATACTCTCTATTGCATACAGGTACAACTTATAGCTCAAGTTCAAGCAAATATTTAGCTCCTGAACCCGTGAATTAGGGATGCAGCAATTTTGGAAACAAGCATCCTCATGAAAGAAGGTTGAGGATGTGAGGTGGTTTGCTAAGAGGAGGAAAGCACAGAGGAAGAAGAGGGAAGGGATACAGAGATACACTCCTGTGGCAGATGACTGTTTGTTTGACAGTGCTCACTGGATGGTCCAAGTCCAAGGAGACAGAAAGTCGGGGAGGTCTCTTGGAGCCATTTCTAAACAATTGCATATTCCGAGATCATTAGTTCAAACAAATGCATTTAAGTACAAGTAATCGGGAGCTGTTTTGCCAAGGTCTGGAATAAGACCAAAATGGTTACCCTCAACTGAGAGGAAATTGGTTCAGATGGCCAGGAACAACCCAAGAATGGCAAAGACACAGGCCTACCATGAAATAGAAGCTGCTGGAACGCCATTGTCTACGGCCAACCAAGCTGCCAAGCGCTAAGAAGCTACTGTCCAAGAAAGAAGCCCCTGCTCCAAAAGTCAACACCTTCAATTTCAACTACAGTTAGCAGCTGACCCCATGGCCTGCTGGATGAATGTTTGAAGGTCAGATGAGATAAAGATTGAGTTGTCTGTCCAACAAGACAATTACCCCAAACACACATCAAAACTGGTTGTGGACTGAAAAAAACAGGCTGGGAAAAGCCTTCTCAAAGTCCTGACCTCAAACCTATTGAAATTATGTGGACTGTGTTTAAAAGGCTGTGCCAGGAAGCCTACAAATTTATGAACTCTACCAAGAAGAGTGGTAGAGTTCATAAATTTGCCCACTCTTCTACCAAGAAGAGTGGGTAAATTGTCAACCAACATTTTTGCCAGAAGCTTGTTGATGGCTACTAGAAGTTACTGGTCAAGGTGCAACTTTATAAGGGGCATTTAAACCAAATATTAGGTGTGCTGCTTGTATAATTTTTTACTCTGTACATATAATTTAAAATGTATAATTTTGTAAAAGGTGAACCAAATTAGTGTTCCTTTTTTATTTAAGAGTTTATTTTCTGGAGAAATGTTATTTGGTCTAATGAAACAAAAATGGAACTGTTTGGCCATAATGACCATCATTATGTATGGAGGAAGGAGGAGGAGATTTGCAAGTCAAAGGACACCATCTCAACTGTGAAGCATGGGGGTGGCAGCATCATGTGCTTTGCTACAGGAGGGACTGGTGCACTTCACAAAATAGTTGGCATTATAAGGAAGTGGCTTAAGGACAACAAAGTGAAGTTAATGGAGTTGCCACAACAAAGCCCTGACCTCAGTCCCATTGAAAAGTTATGGGCAGAACTGAAAAAGGTTCCAGAAGCAAGGATGCCTAGAAAGCTGACTCAGGTATATCAGTTCTATCAGGAGGAATGGGACAACTTATTGTGAGAAGCTTGTAGAAGGCTACACAGAACATTTGATTAGAGTTAAACAATTTAAAGGCAGTGCTACCAAATACTAACCATGCAGGGTTTCTGTCTTGCAGCATATGTGGTAGAACCTTGTAGTTGTTTCAACTGTGCAAACTTTTCAGTGGTGCAAACTGTGAGGAATGCACAAGCAGTTAAGAGAACTTCGATACCTTTTAGAGAAATTGTCCAAAACAAATGAGAAAAACTGTCGGATGAACCTGTGAGGCGAGTGTGCGATGCTAACCTGGAGGATACAAACGTCCCTTGCTCATTACCAATATTAGCCTATGAGCTCCAGTACAAAGCTGAAGAAATGAATGTGCCTTGGCTGGGTATAGAGGAAAAGGAACGTAGCGTACATTTCATTTCTAGCCAGACTTTTCCTTCTCCTGTTTCCTGTTGTTGAACTGTAGCTCAATAACAGCTGCAATTTGGCTCATTTGAGCAGCACTCGTTAGTTTGGCCCTCTGATCTCTCTCTCTCTCTCTCTCTCTCTTTCTCTATCTATCCCTCTCTCTCTCTTTTTCTTTCTCTCTCATTCACACACACACACATATTCACACAGTGTAGTTATGCACACTCTGTGATAGGTCCAATATTAATTACAGCAAAGCTGTCCATGCATAAAATATGCCTCATCTCTCTCTCTCTCTCTCTCTCTCTCTCTCTCTCTCTCTCTCTCACCATGTCTCTCTCTCTCAAACGTCTGCTTTATTGTTCTGCATGTTGGATTAGGGGCTGGCCAAGCTGGTAATTAGCGTGCAGGCTTTGTGTGTGTGGTGAAAGTGTTTGTGGCTTGTGGATTTATGATGATAGGAGGGCTTGTTAAGTACACACACACACACACACACACACACACACAAACACAAGCTGGCGTAAGAGAGGGTTTTAAATTGATCGCCACTAGCAATGTTGGTGAGAATTGCCAAGGAAATTTATCACGATCCAAAACTTTGTCTCTTTGCAGTGGACGCATGTCGAGTCATCCAGCCAAATGTGCTGCAGTAATCGCTCACAAGAGCTATGAGGCACTGCGTATTGTTCTCACTGCCCTCAAGGCGCACACTACATACCCCTGCCATCCAAATGGGCCAGTTTCTTTCCTATACATGCCATCTGTTTGCACAATTAAATGGTAGCAAGCACTATGCTAATGACTCTCGGTTATAAAGCTGAGTAGGACTGATTAGACAAGCAGCAAGTTCAGGTGAGTGTCACTAGTTGGCTAAAAGCTTTGTGGACCATGACCAAGCTATAATTGACACTTAGCATCAATATGATAAAGCTAATCATTAAGTGTTAACAGGCATAAGATGTTTAAAATGATCAGGAACAGAGAAAAGAAGACGTGAAGGTACATGCTGTAGCCCCAAGTTGTGAGGTGTCTGGTGTTTAGTGACAGAGTTAGGTTTTCTGAACACACTCTTCCAGCTTCACCTGCAGCAGTCAGCCTGAGTAGAATACATTGCAAAACCTAAACATGAAGTAACTTTTGTGTTCTGGAATAAGGAAGCAGGAGGCAGGCATAGGATGGCTCAACACACAAGGGTTTCTTTTTTAGTGTAAAATTTGGCTTTTTAGCACTTTTCTAGACATACACACACATGCACACATGCACACACGCGTGTCTCAGCTGCTCAGCACTTTCTCTCGCGGCGTTTGCGCCTTTTTATCCTTGCTGCCACTCACAGTACACATATTAGAGATAATCCCTCATAGGAGGGAATCCTTACTACTCATCTCTCCTATCTCCACCCTCCATTCACAAACTGGCATTCAACCATGCCCCCTTCGCAAACGTTGGTTTATGGTATTTCTTCCAAAAAAAATTCTCTTTAAGCTTCTTATCGACAGTCCCGTAACACACAGGAAGTCCTTTCCTTCTTAATCTGTATATCATTTCACCGACAAAAGCAGTCTCTGAAATGGAAAGTAGTGTGAGGGGGTGGGGGGAGACTAATAATTATAAAAAAAAAAAGTGCTGGCTAGGAAAGCAAATCCTTCAGTGATTTGGTGTCGTGTCACATATGCATAATAAAAGGAGAATAAAATTATATACACACTTCAAAATTTGGCAGCAAATTTATAGCAGCGCTGCATGATGCTAATGTAACTATGAGTCAGAAATGAAAGGTGAAAGGTTGGCTTGCTTTACCGATCAAATAGTTGTCATCCTTATTCATTTCCGCACTGCTGATTCCAGAAAATTAATAATATACTGATTACATGTTGTGTCCTGATGTATCTACCGCATATACAACCATTCTCCCTGTTCAGAGGAGTTTATCACAGCATTTAAAAGCACAGAAAACTAGCATCTCTTCTGTACAAGGGAAGGTAACTTGCTAACAGGTTATTAATAATTTCAATAATAATTTTGGGGGGAATTCGCAGCACAAGTGTGCAAGAAAGAAGTGATGAAAAAATACATATAGTAATACACACTGTGTAGGTGTGTAGCACTGCATAAAAAATTACTGCACTTAGGATTGGAATTTCACAGGCGATGGTATAAAAATATGCCAATCACTGAAGATATTCAAAGTAGCTGTGATGTCATTGTAGTAGATGATGGTGGCAGAGACAAAAACGTTACCGATTACCGTAAGTCTGACTGCGGACGGGACGAAGGACCTGCAGTAATGTGACTTTTTACACTGAGGGTGTGGTAGTCTGTTGATGCGTAGAATGCTTACAGTCTTGTGCAGGGGATGAAAGATGTTGTGTAAGAGAGATGGCAGCTTGGCAACCATCCTCCTCTCAACCACCTCATTTATGGAGTCCAGAGAGAAGTCCAGGACAGAGCTAGCCCTCCTAGCAGTAGACCACCATGTAGAAAAATCCTGATGCGATCACGGTGTCATAAAACATTCTTAACAGTGGCCTAGACATTCCAATGGCCTCAGTCTCTTCAACAGATGGAGACAACTTTGGCCCTTTTTGTACTCCTACCATTTCAATATTCAATCTCCGGATGTTTTTCAGGATGATCTGGGGCTTTGGAAATCTATCACAATTGCATTTGTCTTGCTAGCATTTATGTGAAGGTAATTGAGCTCACACCAATCAAGTCCTTGATACATCAAACAATGGTAGTGCCAGCAAAGACCTTCTGGAGATAAGAGTTAACCATGTTCAGTTTGAAGTCAAATATATACAAGGTGAAAAGTTAAGGAGATAGTATTGTACCCTGATGCGGTAGGTAGACGACTGCATCATCCACCCCAATGCCCATACAGTCAATAGGTGAACTGTAGGGGGCCAATGTTGATCTCAGCAGGGTTCTGGGGTGATTGAGTTGAATCCTTTCCATTGTCTTCATTGGGAGAAAGCTTAAGGCCACCAGGGTGGTCAGCCTTTAGTATTGGAACTACACAAGAAAGTTTTCACAGGACTAGAACTCTCTAAGACTAAGGCTCAGATTCTGAGGCTCAGACTCTAGACTAAGGCTCAGATTTTCTTCCAGAGCTGGTCTGCACAGTCTTTGAGCAGTCTAGAGCTGATGCCACCTGGACCTGTGGCCTTTCATGACTTGCTCCTTCTGAGTTCCTTCCTCACCTATTCAGCTGTTGTGGAGAGACTGGGGGAGAGTGGGGGTGGCCTCCATTGAGGGAGACAAGAGAGGGTTGTTTATTCTGCTGGAATGTGGAATGGAGTAGTGCAAAGATGGTGCAATTATTATTCTAGGTGCCTTAGAGAAGGGGAGGAGATAGAGGCCAGGGACAGGATGTGATTGGGATGCTGACTGGTCTATCTTCAGGTGGGGGAATGAGTGGGGCCAGAATCAAATCTGTTGAAAAACAGATTCAGTTCATTTGCAGTTTCCCGGTCACCAGGCTTGGAACTTGCCACTGCCTTTATACCCCAAGATTGTTCTCAGTCCTCCTTCTTGCCCTGTTTCATTGTAGGTGATCCTCCATCTTTTATCTCTAGCGTTCTTGCCTTACTTTATTTTACTTTTAGCTTCCCTTTGTACTTTCCATATTTCCACTTTATCCTTAGAGCTGAAAACCCTCTTCTTGTCATTCTGCAGGGCTTTTAGCTCAGAGGGCATCCAGGGCATATTGTTGGAGAAACACAATACTGTTCTGGTAGGCACAATGTTCTCTACACAAAAGTTTATGTAGACATAATGCAGTTTGTCAGACTGTCAACGTCCGCCCCATGTGGCCTGTAAAGCAACTTCCAGTCAGTGGTCTCAAAGCAGTCCTTTAGTGCATCACTGTCCTCCTCAGACCATTTCCTCACAGAACTTGTTGTTGGGGGTTGTTTTTTCACCATGGGTATGTAGACAGGCAGAAGGTGCATTAGGACGTGATGACAGGAAAGAGGCATCTTAGGCGATGAAGACGAGGGATTGTGTGTGCAAAGTCTGCAGCTGTGAAACTATGATGTTTATTAAGTCACAGATTACAGCAACATCAGCAGTGGGGAGAATATACACAGTCATTGCAGTGACATGAAAGAATGTAATATGGTAATATGGCCAAATCCTCACAGCTAGCAGCTCAGCATCCCTTGTGCAGCATTGCTGTTTAACATTTACATTGACAGTACTTGACTGATGCCCTTATCCAGTGTGACTTACATTTATCTCATTTATACACCTGGGCAGTTGAGGGTTAAGGGCCCATGCTCAAGGGCCCAGCAGCGGCAGCTTGGCCTTGGTGGGATTTGAACTCCTGGTCAGTAGTCCAACATCTTAACCACTCAACTACAATGTGCCCAGTGTTGCACCATCTATCATTCACAGACATTGCTATTCTCCCTCCCTTCCTTTTATTGCTTTCCCCTGCTTTCCTGCCTGCTCTCACCATCCAACCATCCAGGGCTACCAGTAAGTCTAGAGTAAGCTCATTCCTGATGCTCCATTTGTAGCCTGGTCAGTGCCACTCACTCTTCTATCCTGTTTCTGATTAAAATAGATTATATATTATACAATACAATATAACAATAGTAGTCTTTTCATCTCTCAGTGCTTTACTCTGGATCTCTGGTTTCTCCACGGGGAGTAACTTTGCACAGAACAATGCAAACAGTTGTTCCTCGGCATAACCGATAGAGGCATGGCTGAACATGTTCTAGAGAATAGAGGCAATCGAAGCATGGATGAATGTGTTCTAAGATTCAGAAAATGAGTATAGAAAAAGAAAACAGAGGACACACAAAAAACTTGGCTGCTGTTGAGCTGCTGTAACAGAACCAGGAATAGTGCATTACACATACTACATATATCTTCTACACTACATACGCTAGATACATTAGATACAACACATACATTATACTACATATTATAATACATTATTATACTACATTATTATA
>JAOVYV010000010.1:17389039-17395837 GCA_025674545.1 Hassar affinis | reverse complement strand
TCTCTCCCTCTCCCTCTCCCTCTCCCTCTCCCTCTCTCTCTCTCTCTCTCTCTCTCTCAGTGTGAGTACAGGAACTTGTCCAGGCCGGTGTTGGTGACGTATCTCCCCAGTGCACTGGTTGGACTGGTGGCACCCCCTGCTGGTCAGTGCTCAACATTACACTCAAAAACAAATAAACCAACAAAGGAAAGAATAAATAAATAAGTATAGAATAAAAAATGAAACGAGCTTCTCTTAGTTCATGTTGAAGATTTTCAGTCTTTTTCTGCTTTATTAATAAAGAACACGGGCCTTTAATGGTTTCATGCTTGGTGTGTTTGTGTGTTAAAGGCAAACTGGCTCAGAAGCCACACGTGACGGAGACGGTGATGTCCTGGCACAGCTCATCCAGCGGTGGTAAAGACACACACACACACACACACACACACACACACATTGTTTGTGTATTAGGACACTGATGAGGTGCTGAGACGCGTTGTGTGTGTGTGTGTGTGTGTGTGTGTTCAGTTGCGAGCTCGGTGTTGATCAGTGTGATTGCTGCGTTCCTGATGGGGATCGTCCTGATGGGTGCGCTGTGGTGCATCTACTCCTGCACAGGTTCAGATTAGTTTCCTTTATTTTTAAAATTATATACAAAACTGCATCGAAGAGTGTATAGAAGAGTGTCATGCTGTGTTGTTGCCAGGGAGACCTGCGGCTGTACGTAGAAACGGTCTCCAGGAGACCCCAAGTTCCTGGAGCCCGATGTTTCCCCTGGAACAAACCACCAGCTCGGTGTAGAGGTGGGTGCAGCCCCGGACCACGCAGTGCTACAGTGGTACAGGCCACAAGACGCACTATTACTGTTTAATGACACGACACTGTGTGGCTTATTTTACAGGAGCTGGACGACATGAGCAAGAGGATGAAGTGTGTGTGTGTGTGTGTGTGTGTGTGAGAGAGAGACAGACAGAGAGACAGAGAGACAGAGACAGCGTACTTTGTCGGGATCCACACTCCAGGACACGTTTGAACATCGTGGTAAACTGTAATTTCATGAGCCGTGGACTTGATCATCTCATCACTGAGCCTCCGTGTTCGAAACCGCCTTTTCTCACACACTGAAACCACTTCAATCAGCCACTGCGCCAGATGTTGACCTGCAGATGTGGCGTAATCACCTGCCCATTATAAGTTATGATCCAAGTTAACCCTCAGTGCTGCTGGTGTTCTGGATCGTGATTGGTCAGAAGGTGCTGGGTTTATTTCCTAGACCAGCAGCTCTGACAGTCGCACAGCTACTAATAAAATCCCACCTTTATATTCATTCGATTGTTCTAATGCCATGGCACGGTTTGCTCTATGCGTTACGGAAGGTGTGTAATTGTTGATACGGCGTCGATGGGGTTTCTGTAATGGACGGAGTCTCCGGTGTCGGCGCTTAGAGGTAAAGCTGTAACTTCTAGACAGAGGGCTTTACGCTTTACGCTTTACACTTTACACTTTTTACGCTTTACTACTCTGTAACATGGCACGTGTGGTGGTTTATTTATCTGATTAACTTCAGGAGAGAGAGAAAAGAGATGCTGGAGAGAGAGAGCGCTGATGTTTATAGCTGCTATAATGTAAGCAGGAACAGGAAGTAACCTGTTCTGCGGACATTCCTGAACATTAAATGGAACATTAAATGGATAAACAAGGGCATGTCGTGTATTTCTTTTGATCAGTGGAAATGGTTTGAAAAGCATGCTATCAGTGAGTCCACGCCGTGTCAGCCTGCGTTCTGTGTTCAGACTAATCATGTACAGATATATATGATCGACTAATGGTGCTTTACGGTTATATGTGTGTGTGTGTGTGTGTGTGTAGGGTGACCGTGACTGATGTTTCGTTCGCTCCTTCCTGCTGAGACGACATTAAAGCAAACCTGTCCTTGCAAAGTCTTGCTCTTTTTATATTCATCTACATGATCTATATTGACTGTCTGACAGACATCTTATTTATGGCCGTTTCTATGGTAACTGTGATGGAAATTTGACAAACATGTCTGAGTGGTAAAGAGTAAAACCTCCTGTTTCTACCCTGATGGCGTCGCAGGCATCCGTGGCCGGGAGCCGAGGGAGCAAACCGATCTGTGTGTCTGGGCTCTGGGTGGGAGGGGCATAGTGACTTTCTCTGCTGTCAATCACACTGACATGAGCCAATCATGATGTGTCTGAGCTAATGAATGTGGAAGACATGGAAGCATAGCGCCACCTTCTGTGTGGTCCTGTGATGAAATCAGCAAGAACAAAGAAGGGAAAAAAGAAATGTGGTGTTTATTTGCATGTTCTGTACATTTGTGACAAAAAAATGGCATGTGAAAACAAGATACTAAAGCCGATATGTTTTTGTGTATGGGGTGTCTGGCGGTGAGCGCTAACTCCGGCTGCTCGGGTCGGGCGTGCTGCTGCTGCTGCTGCTGTTACTGCAGTGCGTCTCGAGGTGGCGCTGCAGGTCCAGTTTCCTCTGGAAGCCCAGAGGGCAGTGCGGGCAGCGGAAGGGTCTGTAGCTGCTGTGCTTCCGGCTGTGAGTGATCAGGTTGGAGCTCTGACTGAACGCCTTCCCGCACACCACGCACACATGAGGCTTCTCACCTGTCAGTCACAGAGAGAACAGGAAGGCGAGGGGAAAACCCCCAGAGTCAGGGTCAGAGTCAGGGTCAGAGTCAGGGTGGTGTAGCTGCATTAACACTTCACCAGAGGAAATGACATTCGCTTGTTCCTGTATTGCCTGGTATCCTTGAAGAATCAGGAGCTACTGTATGTTTGCTACGCAACATAGCTGATTTTCATTTCTGTCTAAAAAAAAAAGCTAGCTAGGTTAGCAAGCCAAACTCCTCTTCAGACGTTAGCAAGCTACTTTAATGTAGGTATAGTCTAACTTATTCAAAGAATCACATTGTTTCTCTCAGATTGTGCTTGTATTGTATTTATTATTAGCTAAAGATGCATGTCTGTGCTAGTTAGCGACATCCACTAGCCAATTTTCAGTAGTTACCTCAGGTGCTGAGGAATTTTTCCATAGAAACAATAGCTACACGACATGCAGTCAGGATGTGTGATATTGATGTGTTTGCTAGCCAAGAAGTGCTGAAAGAATGATTAGCCAGTTTTCTTTGGAAACATTAGCTATGTTAGCTTGTGCCTCAGATATTTAATGTATCATTAGTGAGACAGCTAAGGTTTGATTTTGCCAATGTTAGCTAGCTGTGTTTAGTCTGAGTGATTAGCTGAGGGAGTTAGCCACTCTGCTGTGGAAACGTTCTCCTCACTGAGTCGTGCTGCTGTTGCCATGAATGCTTGAAGACACCCTAGACTATGTCCTCACAAGTATAGTGAGAATGTTTGTGTGTGTGTGTGTGTGTGTGTGTGTGTGTGTGTGTGTGTGTGTGTGTGTCTCACCGGTGTGTATGAAGGTGTGTTTCTTCATGTCAGACTTCTGGTGGAATCTCTTGCCGCAGTATTGGCAGGGGTAAGGCCGAGTGTCTGAGTGGATCAGCAGGTGAGTGGAGAGAGTCGACGAGCGTTTAAACACCTTCCCACACACCTTACAGACAAAACTGCGCTCCTGCCACACACACACACACACACACACACACAGTCATTTATAAACCCATGCACCTCGCATCTGAAATATAACTAACAGATCTTGCTAATTCTGTGAACATTCACATCCTAAAATCATATTACTAAAACACACACACACACACACACACACACACATGCAGTAGTTTGCCTTACTTTAGACCTGCCATAGAAGCCAGTGGGGGGTCGGAGCCCATGATGCTGTGCGCTGAAGCCCAGCCCGGGCAGTGGGGCGTTGACTCTGTTGATGTGAGACCTGCGCAGGTGAGTCACTAAACCCACGGCTGATGACAGAACCTGAGACGCGCAAAACACAATTCATAAGAAATTCTTAAAAATTCCTCTTATGTGAAGATTTTATGTGAAAGTTTAAAAAGATTTCAAACAGGACCAAACTGTTTCAGAAGTTCTAAAAGAAAAATGAATTCTAAAATTTGTGGCTGTATGGAGTTTTGTGTAGAATTGTGTAGAGTTATACAGTAATACAGTGTATAGTTGTAAAGAATTTTGTCGAGCTGTGTAGAACTGTGTAGAGTTTTGTAGCTGTAAGGAGTTGTACAGATTTGTGTAGACTTGTACAGAGTTGTAGAGCTGTAAGGAGTTGTATAGAATTGTGTAGAGTGTAGAGTTGTGCAGATTTGTAGTGTTGTGTAGAATTGTGTAGAGTTTTGTAGTTCTACAGAGTTGTGTAGAGGTGTACAGAGTTTTGTCGAGCTGTGTAGAATTGTGTGGAGTTTTGTAGCTGTACAGAGTTGTGTAGAATTGTGTGGAGTTTTGTAGCTGTACAGAGTTTGTGTAAAATTGTGTAGAGTTGTGCAGATTTGTAGAGTGTTGTGTAGAATTGTGTAGAGTTGTGCAGATTTGTAGAGCTGTGTAGAATTGTGCAGATTTGTAGAGCTGTGTAGAATTGTGTATTGTAGCTGTATGGAGTTGTATAGAATTGTGTAGAGTTGTGCAGATTTGTAAGTGTTGTGTAGAGTTGTGCAGATTTGTAGAGTGTTGTGTAGAATTGTGTAGAGTTTTGTAGTTCTACAGAGTTGTGTAGAGTTTTGTAGTTGTACAGAGTTGTGTAGAGTTTTGTAGTTGTACAGAGTTGTGTAGAGGTGTACAGAGTTTTGTCGAGCTGTGTAGAATTGTGTAGAGTTTTGTAGTTGTACAGAGTTGTGTAGAGTTTTGTAGTTCTACGGAGTTGTGTTGAGGTGTACAGAGTTTTGTCGAGCTGTGTAGAATTGTGTGGAGTTTTGTAGCTGTACAGAGTTGTGTAGAATTGTGTAGAGTTGTGTAGAGATGGTCTGACCTTCTCACAGAGGGGACATTCGCACAGTGGAATGTTGGACTTGTCCTGTAGTCTGTGGCTCAGCAGCACCTGCACCAGTCGCTCCAGTTCCTGCTCCCTGTGAGAGCTGAACGTGTCGCTCAGGGCAGGAGGCCAGACTGAGGGGGGCACCGGGGGGCGCTCACTCTCACCCGCATGCTCATCTGCTGGGACACACGCAGCGAGACGTCAGCCAGATCTCTCTCTCTCTCTCTCTCTCTCTCTCTCTCTCTCTCTCTCTCTCTCACCCTCACATACATCACACTCCTCTCATCCTCCTCTGGGTCTTTGTCAGCTTTAATGAATCTCGATCAGAAGCCATAGGATCAAACACTGTATCGCTTACCTGTTCTCCAGAGACCCCAGTTCTCAGCCTGGGAGGCAGAGGTTGGGCTGGTTTCCATGGAAACCCAGTGAGAGGCAGGGTAACTGGGAGCCGATGCCATTTTGGGGCTGAGCTCTAGTCCTACAGGGGAGCTGCTCCCGCTGGACCCGTGCAAGGCTCCATACTGTCCGTCAGAGTGGTAGGTGTGGAAGTGGGCGGAGCGTGACGAATAAGACCCCGCCCTCTTGCTCTTGACCAGAAAAGAGCGAGGCATTTTTTTTAAGGAGGCAGAACAGATGTCTAGAACAAGAAATAAAGCAGAGCGTTAACGGGCCGCGTTTCCAGGCTTAGGGGGGAAAACACTATTCATCTTTCAGACATTTTTTTGCTCCAAATCTTGATTAGCTTGCCAGGTGTGTGTGTGTGTGTGTGTGTGTGTAACACTTTTGTATGTGGCTGTTGGATTTCTCCTGCTGCACAGATCTCAGATAGACTGTTTTGTCTGTTAACAGTTATACCTACATCCCAGCAGCTTTGTTTCTGTGATGATCACATCCTGAGCTACAAACTCCACCAGGATGTTCTGCAGTTACGCTGCATGATGGTCTAGTCACGGCCAACACATCACAAGGTGTTTTCTTTACCAGCAGCTCTGGAAGGAGCGCCGGTTTAGGTCAATGTGCTCGTTTTCATAGGTTATCGTTTCTATAGCAACGGCTCATTCACAGAGACCTCTACGGTGAATGCTGCGCGGGATGGTATTTATGAAAGAACGCGCGTCGTTGTCGTCGGCGACATGGTGAAGTTTCTACATGAAATGTTTATTTCCCAGTTATGGTGGAAGGAGTCTCCAGTGCAGCACTTTGCACCAGTCAGAGGTAAAGCTGTAAGCGTTCTGAAAGTTCAGCATTCAGGAGATTTTACATTTACAGTCCCTTGTGGTTGCTCGGTAACAAGCTGTTTTATTTTCTTTTTTAAATTACAGCAGAGAGAAACGGAGGATTAAAGCACTCCAGGACTTGCTATTATTGGAAAATAATCAACTTCAGACGGGCAACACTTTCCTGTTTATCTGCACTGCTCAGCACAACAGCCAGCGAGTTACACAGTAAGTTATACACTGAGGTATACACTGAGTTATACACTGAGTTATACACTGAGGTATACAGTGAGGTATACAGTGAGGTATACAGCGAGTTACACAGTAAGTTATACACTGAGGTATACACTGAGTTATACACTGAGGTATACAGTGAGGTATACAGCGAGTTACACAGTAAGTTATACACTGAGGTATACACTGAGGTATACACTGAGGTATACACTGAGGTATACACTGAGTTATACACTGAGGTATACAGTGAGGTATACAGCGAGTTACACAGTAAGTTATACACTGAGGTATACACTGAGTTATACACTGAGTTATACACTGAGTTATACACTGAGTTATACACTGAGTTATACACTGAGGTATACACTGAGGTATACACTGAGTTATACACTGAGGTATACACTGAGTTATACAGCAAGATACACAGCGAGTTACACAC
>JAOVYV010000010.1:17269130-17279631 GCA_025674545.1 Hassar affinis | reverse complement strand
GCCCTACACCATACTAATAAATTATTGTGGTCTAAAATGACAGGTGTTTCAGTTTCATTGTCTAACCCCTGTATCTGGATGTATAATAATCTCCTGATAAGAATCCGTTGACACGTTGAACTGCGTTGTGCCGATTTGTGGCGTGGAACAAACTGCAGAGGTTCCTGAGATGAAGTGAGTGTAGTGAAGGAGAAGCCTGCTCAGCAGGTTATAACGCATTATAATGCACGAGAGCGTCCTGACCGTGTGCGTCCTGACTGTGCGCTCTGCAGGCGAGTCCTCCGGGAATCCTGGCCCTGCTGGATGAGGAGTGCTGGTTCCCCAAAGCCACGGATAAGAGCTTCGTGGAGAAGGTTCTGCAGGAGCAGGGCACACACCCCAAGTTCCACAAACCCAAGAAACTGAAGGACGAGGCTGATTTCTGCATCATCCACTATGCCGGCAAGGTAAACACCACACACACACAAGGGTGGGGGGATGGGGTGGCGGCGACTCAGCAGATCTCCTGCTCTCTGTTAAAGGGTGAAAAATTAATAGCGTCTCTTTCTCAGGTGGACTACAAAGCTGACGAGTGGCTGATGAAGAACATGGACCCTCTGAACGATAACGTGGCCTCGCTGCTCAACCAGTCCACTGATAAGTTTGTGTCTGAGCTGTGGAAGGACGGTGAGTGGAGCTGAGATTAAAAAAAAAAAACAAACCCAAAGCCTTAAACGTGCAGCCAGGCGGGATTTCTGTTCCTGCTGTGATCTAGCAGCACTATTTTGAGGAAAGTTTATAAAAACCCTTGCAAGGCTGTCGTTTATTTTTGCTTTCCTGTGGGATTCTTGTTGCAGGAGGACCACCACTGCTTTTTGGTTTTCTTTCCCATGCTGACTTTTCACATTTCTCTTCATTTTTTTTTTCTCCTGCTGTTCCTCTGGCCGTCCCTTGTTCTCACTTCTCTCCTGCTCCTCTGTATCCGTCCTTCTGTTCATCCTGGTCTCATCTCGTCTCGTTTATTCTTTTATTTCCTTTGCGTCGGCTCTCAGAGGTGCTGAGTTGTCAGAGAGCTTATTTTTATCAGCGTTTTCCTTTCCTCCATTCGGAGTCAGGTGACATCTTTTCGTTTGGATGTTTGTCTTTTCTCCATCCTGCATTTTTGCTCTTCTTTCTCTTTATGTCTTCATCCTGCTGCCTGTGGAGGTATTTCCTATCAAAAATCATTTCTCCATTGGTTGATGAACTCAACTCCATGACCAGTTGATTCAGTGGTTCAACAATTCAGTGATTCAGTGATTTCAACAATTCAGTGATTCAACAATTCAGTGATTCATTGATTCAACAATTCAGTGATTCAGTGATTCAACAATTCAGTGATTTAACAATTCATTGATTCAGTGATTCATCAATTCAACGATCATTGATTCAACGATTCAGTGAATCATTGATTCAACAATTGTGATTCTGTGCCGGATAGAAAAGAAAGCTTTTCATTTGTGATGTGATGAGTCCACGGCAAAACCTTCGCTGTGTGGCTCTTATATCGCTTAATTGTTTAAAAAGAAAAAGAAGAGAATGAATGTTATCTGCTGATGCACAGAATTTCACTTTCTCTGTAACCACGAAACGTCTTCATGTGAGATTTATAACGACACGACTTCTTTGATGCACTGAGACACATCTACTTTTGACAGTAGATACCCTCCATTGTGTGTGTTTGAGAGAGTGTGTGTGTGAGAGAGACTGTTCCTCAGCCTGTGCTCATCTCTCTTCCTCTCTCCCTCTCTGTGTAATAGCGTGGTTGGGGCTCCCCTGCTCTTGGTCTTGGGTACTGCAGAGATGGGTATATAAACTGCATGGGTTTGCTTCTGTTTGCACACACGCACACACACACACACATGTGTATAATCACTACACTGAGGAACATTCATCTCTGGTAGAGTTCTGAGATTATACTCACACACATGATCATGGTCTTTTTGCAGACTTTCCTTTTTTTACTACTTGATCTGTAATTACAAAAGTATATACAACAAAATATATACAACAATACACAACTAGTTCTCTTGGTAAATAGCCGAATGAATTCCACTGTATAAAGTGAAAGAGAAGAAAGAGTAAGAGTGAACAGAAATGAAGATAATAAATAGCAAAAGTGCAGCTTCACCAGCTCTTGAGATGTTGATACAAGTTGCAGTTGCGGTGCAGCGCCCCCTATGGACGAAATGGCACGAAATTTGGTGGACGTCTAAAGAATGGAGCAGCGATGCAGGGTGTGAAATTTTGTAAAGTTTGAGTCTTTACATCCCAACATATTGGCTAGTGAAGTGCTAGAGTTTGGCTTTGAACATTATTCAGTAGATTGGCTGCTCCACTGATGAGCTAGGGCTATGTGGTTATGTAGTTATGTAGTTATGTAGTGCACCTCCTAGAGGACAACGAGCCATAAAACGTTTTAGAAAATCATTTTAGGCGGAATAGTTTTCAGGCTATTACCGTAAAAGTGCTTTGAGCCTCCCCTACTTCAGACGAAGGGCAACACACACCTAGAGACACAAACCTCAGATTCCGTATCGGACGTGTGGAGCTACAAGCTCATAGTATTAAATCTGTACATTATATCACACGACTGTAGGATGTATAGTCATAAGATAGCTTAGTGAACGTATGCAATCCTTTATGTGGCCACACACACACACACTGCATGGTTTTGACACTATTTCATATAGTGTTATATGATTAAACATTGATCATTATATACTGAGATTTGTATTTAAGTGTTTAATAACACACACACATACACACACACACACACACACACACACTGCACTGAATTGGGTCCATTTCTCCCAAGTGTGTTCCCCCTTCACTTCACTGGCATTGTGTGGTTTTTATTTATTTATCTATTTATTTATTTATTTATTCCTCCCCGTGTTTTCTGCCTCGTTCCTCCTCATCCTCCTCATCCTCACTCCCACTCCTTCATCTCACTGTGTGGTTGTGTGCGTTATCACCACTGGTCATGTGTTGTTGTTGTTGTTTATTAGCACGACAGGGTAAACGTGTGCTGCTCGTGGCTTCACCCGTGACGAAGCTACACGGTAGAGGTGGTGTTCATTATCAGTTCTCCTCTCTCGCCCTCAGTGGACCGGATCGTGGGCTTGGATAAGGTGGCGGGAATGTCGGAGATGCCCGGAGCGCTGAAGACCCGTAAGGGAATGTTCCGGACGGTGGGGCAGCTCTATAAGGAGCAGCTGTCCAAGCTGATGGCCACTCTGAGGAACACCAACCCCAACTTCGTGCGCTGCATCATCCCAAACCACGAGAAGAAGGTACCAGAATCCTCATGCCCCGCCCCCATGACACGTTATTGGACAGACAGTATTAAATATTCATCTCTCTCTCTCTCTCTCTCTCTCTCTCTGTTTTTCTCAGGCGGGTAAATTGGAACCTCACCTGGTTCTGGACCAGCTCAGGTGTAACGGTGTGTTGGAGGGGATCCGTATCTGCAGACAGGGCTTCCCCAACCGCATCGTCTTCCAGGAGTTCAGACAGAGGTGAGTGCGCTGAGAGCCGCCGTGGGGAGACGCCGCAGTGCTCGGTCATGACTCAGAGCTGAGGATTTCTGCTTTCTGTCTCTTAGGTACGAGATCCTCACTCCTAACGCCATCCCCAAGGGCTTCATGGACGGAAAACAGGCCTGTGTTCTGATGGTAAGAGACGCGCTTTGTTCCACTACATTATAGTGTAATAACATTGTGGTGCTGTATGCTCCTGTGGTGGTGTTATTACGGTAGACAGGCTATTCCGGTATTTACGGTAAACTTAGTGGAAGTTCTACAGCTGAAAAACACAACAAAAGCATGCTTATACAGCTCTAAAGTTCCCGTATGAGGAGGTCTTGGTGTAGATTACGGAGATAAACACTGAGACACAGCACTGTACTGAGCTCAGCGTCGTACAGACCGTATATAAGGTCTCTCTGCATTAAAGCCAACAATTAGCAGAAGCTTAACGTCTTACTCAGTAAATACAGTGATCTTTCAGATTCCCATCTGCTCACCCGCTCATCCTTTATCTCTCTCTCTCTCTCTCTCTCTCTCTCTCTCTCTCTATCTCTCTCCCCCCTGTCTCTCTCTCTGTCCCTCTCTCTCTCTCCCTCCCTCTCTCGCTCTCTCTGTCTCTCTCTCTCTCTCTCCCTCTGTCTCTCTCTCGCTCTCTCTCTCCTTCTGTCTCTCTCTCTTTCTGTCTGTGTGTGTCTCTCTCTCTGTCCCCCCTCTCCCTCTCTCTCTCTCTCTCTCTCTCTCTCTCTCTCTCTCTGTCAGATCAAAGCTCTGGAGCTGGACCCGAACCTGTACCGAATCGGACAGAGCAAGGTGTTCTTCCGGGCCGGTGTCCTGGCCCACCTGGAGGAGGAGCGCGATATGAAGATCACAGACGTCATCATCAGCTTCCAGGCCTGGTGCCGCGGCTACGTCGCCCGGAAGTGAGTGTTGAGATGTGGAACACGGCTTTATTCTTTTCAATGTTAATTATTAATACAAAACCATTAGAGTTTAGATGAAGCCGTTACGTTTTGTATGCCATGAATATAGCCAGAGAAGCTGAAATAACAATAGAGAAGGATGGATGGATGGGTGGATGCCCCCCTTTCTCTGCCTTTTAGCAATGTGGGCACTTCTGAGTGTTGCATCTGCTTCATTTCTACTGACCTTTTATGTCTTCAATAGTAACACAATGAGATTTTCAGGTTCAACTTTCTGAAAAGAATTGAGGAAAACTACTGCGCTGAATTTTCACACTTGGACCAGAATAACGAGACATTAATCATTAATCATTAACCATTAATGTATTTCATGTGAAAAAGTGATAAAAAGTGATAATAAAAACCTAGATGATTGCTTCCCAGGAGCACAACACACTGAGAAGTAAGGGCCTTCTCTAATGCTGTGTGTGTGTGTGTGTGTCGATCAGGGCGTTTGCTAAGAGGCAGCAGCAGCTGACAGCCATGAGAGTGATCCAGAGGAACTGTGCTGCTTACCTCAAACTCAGGAACTGGCAGTGGTGGAGACTCTTCACTAAGGTGAAGCACCAAACCCTTTCTGCATGTTAATCTAATTGCCCTTGTCCCTGAGTGCTTGTGATTGATTGCTCCTGTCCTCTCCGCGCCACAGGTGAAGCCTCTGCTCCAGGTGAGTCGGCAGGAGGAGGAGATGCAGGCCAAAGACGAGGAGCTCACCAAAGTCCGCGAGAAACAGGTGCAGGCTGAGAAACAACTGGAGGAGACGGCAGTCAAAGTAAACCAGGTAAGACACGTACACACGCGCGCACACCACTTTCAGTAGAGTAGATGTACGATAAGCTCCGCCTCCTGTCTATTTTCACTGGTTTAACCACTGGCCTGCTGGTAAACGTCCTTTCCAGTGTGAGGAGAATAAAGCCCCTGAGCTCCTGAGCTCACATCAGTGTGTGTTGACTTTCTCTGATTGGCGGAAAGAGACTTTACACCATCAATATACCTGGGAATATTTGCAATATAAATGACTTAGCTGATGCTGTGTCCCTCTGAGCGACGGTTCTCCTTCTGTCTGGTTCCCCTGTGCAGCTGAATGCAGAGAAGCAGGCTCTCCAGGAGCAGCTGCAGGCCGAGATGGACCTCTGCGCCGAGGCGGATGAGATGAGAAACCGGCTGGTGGCCAAGAAGCAGGAGCTGGAGGAGATCCTGCACGACCTGGAGGCTCGAGTGGAGGAGGAGGAGGAGAGAGCCAATCAGCTCCAGACAGAGAAGAAGAAGATGCAGCAGAACATCACGGTACAGCATGACGGCGTGTCTTACACCTCAAACCATCTCAGTGAAGCCCGTCTTCACAGTTTATCTGGGCTGAACAAGATGAGCTGACATGCTTTTGTTGTCTGATAGGATCTGGAGCAGCAGCTGGATGAGGAGGAAGCAGCTCGCCAGAAGCTGCAGCTGGAGCGTGTCACCATGGAAGCCAAAATGAAGAAGGTGGAGGAGGATGTCATGGTGCTGGACGACCAGAACAACAAACTGAACAAGGTCAGTCAGACACAGATCTAACTTTCGAACAGAGACCTTTTTACCACATTTATACAACTTTTATTCGCATTAGTTAGAAGTTGAGGAACGTCCACAAAGTTGTATACAAACATATTAATAATCAACACCTTCTGGCCAATCAGAACTGAGGATTCGGCAGCGCAGTGGCGTGGGGCAGGTGACGCTCTGTGGTGCCGGTTTTAAACTCTGTGTTGTTGTGTTGGGTGAACAGGAGAAGAAGCTGCTGGAGGAGAGAATCAGCGAGTTCACCACCAACCTGGCCGAGGAGGAGGAGAAATCCAAGAGCCTGCAGAAGCTGAAGAACAAACATGAGGCCATGATCACAGACCTGGAGGGTACCACATTTTCATTTTCAATTCTTTTTCTAAATTTAAATGACCTGTTTTATTCGTGCACTTTATTTCACTCCTTATTGAAAACCTTTTGACGAATTATATTTATCTCCTTCTCATGGAGTCAGGGATTGATTTCTGGGATAAGTGATTTCCTTGTGTAGTAAACTGACTGCGTGTGTTAGATCGTCTACGCCGGGAGGAGAAGATGAGGCAGGAGCTGGAGAAGAACCGCAGGAAGTTGGAGGGCGACTCTACAGAGCTTACCGATCAGATCGCTGAACTCCAGGCCCAGATCGCCGAGCTCCGAGCTCAACTCGCCAAGAAGGAGGAGGAGCTTCAGGACGCGCTGGCCAGGTGCGAGCTGAAACACTCATTTAGCATGACCTCATTTGCACTGACGGCAAAGGCGACTTGTTTACAAGTCAGACTTGTTCCCAGGAGTACAATTTTTCCATAGTTTATATAGACCTCACTTTAATATAAGCATTCCATCATTTCCTCTCTGCAGGATCGAGGAAGAGGCGGCGCAGAAGAACCTGGCCCACAAGAAGATCCGTGAGCTGGAGGCCCAGCTGAGCGAGCTACAGGAGGACCTGGAGCTGGAACGATCCGCTCGCACCAAGGCTGAGAAACACCGGCGAGACCTGGGAGAGGAGCTGGAGGCCCTGAAGACCGAGCTGGAGGACACACTGGACACCACTGCTGCTCAGGAGGCACTCAGGTACTGCTACAGATCCAAAATGGCTGACCACTGGAGCTGGGATTATAAGATGGGTCATGGGGTTAAAAAGCTTGCTTACTGCTCCTTGGATCCAAGATGGGTGACCATCTGGAATCTGGAATGATGTTCAGTTTCTGTCTAGCTAGCAGTCGATGCAAAATGTGGAAGCACCATCACTCTTTTGTGTGTGTGTGTGTGTGTGTGTGTGTGTGTGTGTGTGTGTGTGTGTGTGTGTCAGGACAAAGCGTGAGACGGAGGTGGCTCAGCTGAAGAAGACTCTGGATGATGAAGCTAAAAACCACGAGCAGATTGTGGTAGAGATGAGACAGAAACACAGCCAGGCTTTTGATGAACTCAATGAGCAGCTGGAGCAGTCCAAGAGGGTACACACACACACACACACACGTTTCTTCTTTTATACTTTGTGTCACAGTGATTATTCCTAACTGCTCTCCCATTACACTCCCGTCTCTCTCTCTCTCTCTTTCTCTCTCTGTAGAACAAGGCATCGGTAGACAAGATGAAGCAGACTCTGGAGTCGGAGCGGAACGAGCTGCAGATCGAGCTGCAGGGCCTGATGCAGAGTAAGGGCGAGTCGGAGCACCGCAGGAAGAAGGCTGAGGCTCAGGTCCAGGAGCTGCAGATCAAACACACTGAGAGCGAGAAGCAGAGAGCTGAGCTGCTGGAAAAAGTCTCCAAGCTGCAGGTACACAGCTCTCACACACACACACACACACACACACACACAGGACAATACAGTAATTAGATCCAGTCTGGAAGGTGTTCACATATATGCACCCTATTCATATAGTTAAACTTGCACACCCACAGCTACACATTTAAATGTTTCATTTCAGCCTTGTCCTTTTAAAATCTGTTCTGGTCATTGATGATTTTTACTCCATGCTGATCTGCTGTTGGTGTTTTCTGTAGACGGAGCTTGATAATGTCAGCAGCGTGCTGAATGACGTGGAGGGAAAATCCATCAAAGTAGCTAAAGACTACTCCGCTGTGGAGTCCCAACTGCAGGACGTCCAGGTATAAATTCATCACACACCAGTCTGCCACTCATCTCACCAGTCTGCCTTTCACCTCACCAGTCCGCCACTCACCCCATCAGTCTGTCACTCACCTCACCAGTCTGCCACTCACCTCACCAGTCTGCCACTCACCTCACCAGTCTGCCACTCACCAGTCCATCACTCAACTCACCAGTCTGCCACTCACCTCACCAGTCTGCCACTCACCAGTCCATCACTCACCTCACCAGTCTGCCACTCATCACACCAGTCTGCCACTCATCACACCAGTCTGCCACTCATCACACCAGTCTGCCATTCATCACACCAGTCTGCCATTCATCACACCAGTCTGCCATTCATCACACCAGTCTGCCACTCACCTCACCAGTCTGCCACTCACCTCACCAGTCTGCCACTCACCTCTCCAGTCCGCCACTGACCTCACCAGTCCGTCACTCACCTTGCTGGTCCACCACCCTCTTGTTTAGATAGGAAATGCTTCCATGTCTAATGGTGAGTGGATCTTCCCAGTGAGGTGTGTTGATCCTCTGTAACTGTGTGTGTGTGTGTGGTGTGTGTGCTGTGTAGGAGCTGCTCCAGGAGGAGACTCGTCAGAAACTGTCTGCCAGCACACGGATGAGGCAGCTGGAGGATGAACGGAACAACCTGAGAGAACAGCTGGAGGAAGAGGAGGCGGCCAAGAGGAACCTGGAGAAGCAGTTAAGCGCATCTCAGGCCCAGGTACAAACCCCAAACACAGCAGTGCATCTCCAGGGCTGTACAGTCAAAACCAATAATAGGAAACTTTTTCAACTTTAAGAAGAACGCGTGTCTCAGACCGTTTTAGTTTTTCTCCAAGAAAATCCAATTAATAAGAAAATAACTTTGTCTACATCTGAGGTCTGTTCTTACCTGAATATTACAATCTAATAACTCATATATAATATCAGCAACAAAACTAGACTGAACAGTGACGCACCTTCTCTGTCTCCAGCTGGTTGACATGAGGAAGAAGGTGGAGCAGGAGGCAGGTTCTCTGGAGAACGCAGAAGAAGTGAAGAAGCGTCTGCAGCGTGACCTCGAGGCCGTCACTCAGCGCGCGGAAGAGAGGAACCTGGCCTACGACAAACTGGACAAGACCAAGACCCGGCTGCAGCAGGAGCTGGATGACCTGCTGGTGGATCAAGATCATCTGAGGCAGATTGTCTCCAACCTGGAGAAGAAGCAGAAGAAGTTTGACCAGGTGTGTGTGAAGTCCAGGAGTTCTCCACTCTTCACTTTACAGCATCTTCTGAACAACTGGATCATCATCTCCATGATGGATTCGTCCTGATGTGTTTTAATAAACATTCTGATTTTAGAGGGGGGGGGTGAAGAAAGAGAAAGAAAGATGGAGAGACAGAGAAGGATGTAGATAGAGACATTTAAAAGAAAGATCCAGAGAGAGGATTCTGATCCTGTGTTAACGGTGTGTGTGTGTAGATGTTGGCGGAGGAGAAGGCTATCTCCGCTCGCTATGCTGAGGAGCGTGACCGGGCTGAAGCCGAGGCTCGAGAGAAGGAGACGCGCGCCCTCGCTCTGACCCGCGAGCTCGACACCTTGTCAGACATGAAGAACGAACTGGACCGAGCCAACAAGACGCTCCGGGCCGAGATGGAGGAACTCGTCTCCTCCAAGGACGACGTGGGCAAGAGCGTAAGATGCAGACGATACTCTACCGCTTATGTCTGAATTTAACTTTGATTCAGTCTGATCACACACGCTCGCTCTTGCGCGTCCTCAGGTGCACGAGCTGGAGAAGTCGAAGCGAGGCATGGAGCAGCAGCTGGAGGAGATGCGCACACAGCTGGAGGAGTTGGAGGACGAACTGCAGGCCACAGAGGACGCCAAGCTGAGACTCGAGGTCAACATGCAGGCCATGAAGGCTCAGTACGAGCGAGACCTGGCCGGACGAGACGAGATGGGAGAGGAGAAGAAGAGGCAGCTCGTCAAACAGGTACAGTCTCCAAACAGCTTATTAATGACATTAGGTAAGGAGGAGGGTGTGTGGTGCATTGTGGGTAATGAACTCTGGTGGGGTGGGAGATGAGGAGTGTGTGGTGCATTGTGGGTAACGAACTCTGGTGGGGTGGGAGATGAGGAGTGTGTGGTGCATTGTGGATAATGAACTCTGGTGGGGTGGGAAATGAGGAGTGTGTGGTGCATTGTGGGTAACGAACTCTGGTGGGGTGGGAGATGAGGAGTGTGTGGTGCATTGTGGATAATGAACTCTGGTGGGGTGGGAAATGAGGAGTGTGTGGTGCATTGTGGGTAACGAACTCTGGTGGGGTGGGAGATGAGGAGTGTGTGGTGCATTGTGGAT
>JAOVYV010000010.1:17196713-17214365 GCA_025674545.1 Hassar affinis | reverse complement strand
ATAAACACACTTGTTCTAATGCAGTCCAGTGATTGTATATGAAGCTAAGGAAGGGGGTTGGGGGTAGGGGGTAGGGCGGGTGTAAATGCATGCATTGTTGCATTCAAACCCTGACCCCAAAACACCCCCCTCCACCATCCCCTATACACAGATTATTATTCCTTACTGATCATCAACTGGTATCTCCCTTATGATGGTATATCTGGTATATGCAATGCATATATAATAATAAAAATGGCACCCACATGTGCAGTACAGTGCACGACATGTGCAGCAGAAAGTACAGTTCTACAGATTCGCTGAATCTACATTAACCTGCTTGTCTTGTTTTTTTTTAGATTCATGTCTAAACCTGAATCTGTTGGCCGCCAAGACAATACGCTAACAATAACGATCGCGAGATCCTTTTATAATTAGAAACGGTGTCTACAGTTTTCTTTGACCGTGCCCTTTCTGGAAAAGTCAGTTAGGAAGTAAGATGGTGTTTGTTTTGTTTTTTTTGACACCAATTACAAGAAAACTCAGCATGAGATGACTGAAGGATGATTGCTGATTTGTCTGTTCCAGCTGGTTGGGAAGCTGCCCTGATGTGTAACTGGGCCGAAGCAGTGATGCGTTTTAACCTCCTTGCATTTAACTGCTTGTTATCACTGCACGTAGAGGTTAATTAACCACGGAGCAGCCTTTTACTGCAATGGGCGTAGCTCTCTAGGTGACGGGAAGACCATAATTATAGGCTTGTAATTAGGTCACGTTTCATTGGTTCCAGTTGTGTTCGCTCAGAAGAAAATGCATTCGCTCGGGAGATTATGATCTGTGTAGATGCTGTCGCTTTCAGTATTGCATTTGTATTAAACTTTTAGGTTTTCTTCCTTCAGGATATCGGAGAAAAAATCAGGATGCTTCTTTTGCATTTTGGTAAGGAGTCTTCAGCGTTAGCGCTTTGTAACAAATAATCAGAGGAAAAGCTGGAGCTTTGGAGCATTTTATTAACTACAAGAGGAAGCAAACTACTTATAGCTTATAGCTGTTTTAACATTTCCCCAGAGTTACATGTAGTTATAAACGGATAAGAAGTACAGCGTATGGTTTGTTTATTAATAAAACTGTTAAGTGCTGTGACATGCTGTTATTGGGGTTATTGGGATTATTCTATTGATGATGCATGATCATGGATTTTGTTGCTTGTTGTCAATCACAGAGATAGAGAAGGAAAAGCTGAGCTCCAGCGGGGACGGGGAGCCTTGTGGAGACGGGGGTGGCGGAGGAGGATCTGGGGGCGTGGGTGGAGTTACAGCCTCGCTCACTCCCACGCTTTGGGACAAGACCATACCGTACGATGGCGAGAACTTCCACCTGGAGTACATGGATCTGGACGAGTTCCTGCTGGAGAACCAGCTTCCTGCAGCTCTGGAGGAAGAGCTGCACAAGAGCCTGGAGCAGGAGGCCCAGGGTTCCCCCGCAGTCCCAGAAGTCTCCGCGGCCATCCCACAGGTGCCCGGGGAAACGGAAAAGGCTGCGGAAGTGCAGAGGATCAAAGGGGAGGACGAGCGGTGCGACAGTGAAATAGCAGGTGAACCAAACACTAAATATGTACCGATATGTTTAGAATGTTGAAGAAGGTTGGAAGCCCTTTTTCCCCACGCGGTGATGTCCAGGACTGTATAATCAGACTTTATACTAATAATTAAACCGGTTCTCCCCCTACAGAGCCCAAAGGTAAGCCCGAGCGAGCCACTCCGTCTCCGATAATCCCAGAGGAGATCGAGGTGAAGGTGAATTTCCAGCCGGACCCGACGGACCTCATGCTGTCCAGCATTCCGGGAGGAGAGCTGTTCAACCCGCGCAAACACCGCTTCTCTGAGGACGAGCTCAAACCGCAGCCCATGATCAAGAAGGCCAAGAAGGTGTACATTCCCGACGACGCCAAGGTGAGTTTCTGCATGCTTCTTGTAACACAGGAATGACTTCCTGAACAGCTTCTGAGCCCTTGACTTCCTGAATGACTTCCTGTTCCCTGATTTATTCTCTCAAAGCACCAAGTTATCCTCGCCTAGTATTTAGTGGAGTTAACGGTACAGTTAAGGGTAATCATGTAGCGCATGGTGCCCTTTTCAGAACGACTTGGTGCAGCACTGAACTTGTTTTCTAGATAATAATCAACATGGGTGTGTGTGTGGGTGTATTGTTTGTACTTCTGTGCCCCAGTTTCCTCGGTTTTAAATTTCTGCTGGTTTTTGGAGCGTATTTGGATTGTGAGCTGTTTACGCTGAGCGTCGGACAGATGGTGGTTGTTTTGTTTGGCTCTCGTTCCGTGGATAAAGACGTGAGCTGTTTTCAGCTTTCTGGTGGTCTTAAATCTTGAGAGCTGCACTGCTCTCCTGACACTCGGGGTGCAGTCGAGGTCAAAAGTCATGCATTTCCATATTTATTCACGGACTAAAGCTGTTTCTAGCTTGAAAGACTTGTTTAGGAAATAGTGATGTATAAAAATCCTACTCTTTGGCACTGACGTTAATCTGACTCATAAATTAAACAACACGCCCGGAGGTCATTCCTGCTCTCTGCAGCATCTCTCTTTATACATGATAGAATGTATGTGTGTGTGTGAGAGAGAGAGAGACATAGAGACAGAGAACTCCTCTTCACTCATGTCTTTTCAGCTCCTTATTCCTTATCCCTGTTTTTTTTCCTGACAGGATGAGAAGTACTGGTCGAGGAGGAAGAAGAACAACCTGGCGGCGAAGCGTTCCCGAGACGCACGGCGCCTAAAGGAGAACCAGATCGCCGTGCGTGCCAGTTTCCTGGAGCGGGAGAACGCAGCGCTGAGACAGGAAGTGGCCGAGCTCAGGAAGAACTGCAGCCGCTGCAAGAAGATCGTGGCTCTCTACGAGGCCAAGTACGGCCCTCTGTAAGGACGGAGCTCACCGAGACTCGGGACAGGTTATCACTACATGTCTAACAATCACACCGGGCTCGTGGTAAAGTCAGGAGAAGTGCCAGGGGTGGGGATGCTGATTCAAAGAGCAGCTTGCTCATCTTTACATTTGTTTATTGTGTAAAAAAAATCCTGCTGTTGCGTTTCATGTCGAAACGATGGGGAAAAAGTCTCTTTCACCGGACCAAAGCATGAAACCCTCCTTCTCCCTGACCTTTCACCTACGGCTCACTGTGACCGATGAGCCGGGAACCTTCTGTTCCCGAGAGCAGATGTTAAGATACCTTACACAACTATAGAAGATCTTCAGGCTCGCTCCTAGTAACGCGTGAAGAAACCGAATTCAGTAGAATTTATTGTGAAGGTTTCACCTACAGACGTCCGCTATTATATACTATTATATATTACTGCGTGCTGTAAAGTACGACCTCCTACACGTCACCTGTACAAAGCCAGTTTTCTATCACTCATTGGAACATTTGATTTTATATCGTAAGAGCTTTTCTAACTATTGAAATTTCTTTTCTTTGGATAGAAGTCCGGTTTTTAGCTCGTTAACGATGCAACATCAGTATATTTATCAGCGGAAAGCTCGTTTATCAGATCTTTCGATACGTCCACGGATAGGGAGGTTTCAGTTCGGCACACGGATCCGGCGCTGATCCGGCAGACCGGATTAGAAGCTCTGTTACCTTTCATATGGTTTGTGAGAAACTGGGTATGACCGTGAATGTTTTTAGCGGAAGACTTTTAGTGCGAAGTGCACGTCTGAGTACACTGGGACAAACGAGCACGTGTTCTGTCCATCCTTTCTCCATCGCTTCTTCCTTTTTTTTTTATCCTGATTGTGTGTTTGTGGCTTTGTAAGATAAGAAAAGGCAGCAGTTAGTTTTTTTCCTACACACTAATAATCAGTTAGTTTTCTGTTACGAAGCAATGCTATCTTTTCTCATACACACACACACACACACACACATGCAGGCAGCTTCCCAGGCAGCGGTGTATTATCAGAGCAAGGCAGAGACTGTTATTCTTACTGACCACTGCAATCTTTATACGGCGCCTCCTTATCCTTTTACCGTTAAACAGAAGCGTGGAAACGTGAGAGGGTTTTTTTAAGAGATGTTTTGCATGAAGATTTCGGTAAACACGTCTGCCCTTACTAATCCTTTCTAATTCTTCCAGGAGCTTTAAGTAAACCTCCTTCTCTGTAGTGATGAATTACGTCTAAGGTTTTTTTCTTGCCTGCTGTTCTTGATGTGTACACTGATTTTACAATAACACTAATTAATAAAGACGCTGATCTATATTTAAAAAAAATATATATATATATCTATATCTATATATGTAAAGAAGAGTATAATTACGATGTTGTGCAGGGATTTTTAATCATAAACTGTGACGGTGCAATGGACTGCAATTGTTTTCTTCTCACATCCAGGGCAATAGAGTGGAACTCATGATCTATACTTCAAGTCTATGAATTAGTATGGTATGTCTTTTTTAAAAGGGGCACAATTGTGTTGTCCAGCAGGGGGCGCTGTGTGGATACACAGACCACTCGGCTCACGCGGAACAAGCCTGTGTGAGAGTGAGAGGGAGCAATAACACTGGAGTCTATTTTTAACACACACACACACAAGCTCACCGAGCTTTATTATTAGAATAGTATAAAACTGTTAGTTCTGGTGTGTGTGTCCTGAGGCTGAATATGAAAGTCTACTCACTGGAGACAGTATGTGGGCCGGTGTCCACAAACTTTTGGCTGAGTGTAGATTCAGAATCTGGAAAGGAAGAGATTATATACGAATGGAATAACTCTATTTTTTGTAAAGCTAAATGATTATAATGTTTGAGTCACTGGTTTTTTGGGGTTGTTTTATTCCTTCTAGCGTTTTTCAGATGATGGTTAGAAACACCAGACGGTGGCTGAATGATGCAGGGCTTCCTCTTCCCCGTGTTAATGACAGGATATTTCCTACTGTGGGTTTGAAATCGCTTTCGTTTATTAAGTACGCGTATTCCGTGTCGTACCTTAAACCTTAAAGACTATCACGATCACTACTCCATCACGCTTCACGGCACTGCGGCGCTTCCCGTTCCTTTGAGGTTTAAAGACATGCGAATGAAATCCTTCTCCCTGTTTACACTTTTCCAGTCTCTCTCTCTCTCTTTTTTTCACTATTTATCCTTTTCCTGTAATATACAGTGCTGAAATGTGTGTTTTATATTTGTGTGTGGTAACGGAGACTGTAGTTCTGTGGTCAAGCTTTACATTTTAAACCGGTGGTGGTAATCATAACGCAGGAGATCGACCTGCCTACGCTCAATCATATGTAGCATATAATGCATCATCTTGGCCAAATGCAATCATCTTTGTATATTTCTTCTTTTTTTTTTTAAAGAACGAATCCTGTAGTTGTAGTGTTGTGTGATGGATTGTGTTTTTCTACGTGTTTGTAGTAAAAGTGTTGTGTGACGTCAGACGTTGTCCTGCACAATAAAGTGGACTCGACATTATTTGACCTTGAGCGAGGATCTGCTTTGGGATTGGCCATTATTGATGACATCACACACACACACACACACACACACACACAGGGAAGTGTTATGAGATTGCTGTGGTGTAAGAGGAGTAAAACAGTTTAGGCTGGAAATGGTAACTACATCACACCACCATGCTGATGATTATTTTACTATAACCCCCCATACACACACACACACACACACACACAGCACTTCATGATAATGTTCATTCCTCTATCGTCTGTGTTTCATTAGTATTCCACGAGTGAAACAGGTTACATAACAAACAGCCTCGCCCCAAAACAGGGTTACATAACACCCGCCTCCGAGAGAGAGAGAGAGAGAGAGAGAGAACGAAAAGAAGAGCACGAGAGAGAGAACGGAGAAAGTGATGGATGGATCAGCAGATAAAAAAGCAATGAAGGAGAAACAGGCAGGATGAGAAGAGCAGGAACAAAGGGAATGCAAAGTACAGAGAGATGAGGGAAGTGTCTGAGAAAAGAGAGGGACAGTGGGTATCGGTGATGAAAGAATGAAGAGAGAGGGAGAGAATGAGAGGATTGATAGACAAGAGGGGGGGTGGATCAGAGTGGAGAGGTGAGCGGAGAACAACGAGAGATGAGGCAGGGGTGAGGCTGAAAGAGGTGAGATGGAGGGGTAAGGAGAGAATGATAGGAAAGATGGAGGGATGGGGTAAATGAGAGGAAAGAGGGGTGTGGAGACTGGAGGGATGGAGAGAATGAGGAGACAATGATAGGAGAGATGGAGGGATGAGGAGAGAATGAGAGAAGGGGTGGAGGGATGAATTGGAGAGATGGAGTGGTGAGGAGAAAATGAGTGGAAAGATGGAGTGATGAGGAGAGAAGCGGGGAGGGATGGAGGAATTAGGAATGAAAGAAAGGAGAGATGGAGAAGTGAGGAGAGAATGATAGAAGAGATGGAGAGGTGAAGAGAACGAGATGAGGGGTGAGGAGAGAATGATAGAAGAGATGGAGAGGTGAAGAGAATGAGAGGAGGGGTGAGGAGAGAATGATAGAAGAGATGGAGAGGTGAAGAGAACGAGAGGAGGGATGAGGGGTGAGGAGAGAATGATAGAAGAGATGGAGAGGTGAAGAGAACGAGAGGAGGGGTGAGGAGAGAATGATAGAAGAGATGGAGAGGTGAAGAGAACGAGAGGAGGGGAGGCTGAACAGAGATAAAGTGAAAATGGAATGATTGATGAGGATAGAGAAATGAGAGGAGGGATGGATGGATGGATGAAAGGAGGTGTGGGGGAGAAAAGATGGAAGGATGAACAGACAAGATTAAGGTATGTGCTCAAACGTGAGAAATGGGCAATGAGCAAGAACACGAGGAAGAGGGAGAGAAGGATATTGTTACACGGGGGGAGGAAAAGGAGTGCTGGGAGCGAGGGATTATTACATGGACCACCGAAAAGAAGAAACAAATGATCTATGGTATAACCTGGGGAGAGAGAGAGAGAGGGAGAGAGAGAGAGAGAGAGGGAGAGAGAGAGAGAGAGAGATGAATAGTGGAAGATAAAAGTGCAGTAAAGGTTTATGGGACAGGAGGAGGAGGAGGAGGAGTATGAGAGAGGGGTGAAGGACAAAACCAGTCATCCATACACACACACACACACATACACACACACACACACACACACACACACACAGGACAGCTTCTATAGACCATAAAACACAGAGTGCTTCCCTACACATTTTCTCTTCCTCCACTGACCTCCATTTTGTTCTGCAGAATACCGAACTCAGGAACTGGTTTACTCTGTGCTTCCGTCTCAAACCGGCTCCCTCTCCACTCCGTACACTTCACTATCTAGTGCCCCAGTATGTGGAATGTAGACTCCCACTCTGACACTTACTGTAATCTCACACAGGAACCATTAAACCCCAAAACCTCCACCACCGACCTTCTGCTCCTCATTTGCATACAGATCTGTGATGTCATCATGCGGAACAGCTCGTGCCATTTCTTAAATAAACATCTTCTAAACCGTTAGCCGGGTCAACTCCGCTAGACGTCACCTGTCCTAGCTGGCTCTCTGACTAGAACACTCCTGCGTCTGAGGACGAAACGTTTACGTGAAATTTACACCGCGGCGCTGCGGAATTCTCCGTTCTGAAATCTGATTGGCCAGAAGGTGTTGATTCATTTCCTGTAACAGCAGCTCTGACTGCAGCGCAGGTCTTTATCAATGCGGTGGCTCTGATATGGTGGCGTTTCTATAGTAACAGCTGGGTCACTCGTGCACTTGGTAATGAGGCGACGTTTGTCTGTATGGAGACTTACAGAAAAGTTTGGAGTCTCCAGTGACAGACGTTCCATTTCACCATCACGAGCTTACCGGTCAATTACGTTCCAGTATAACCAGTCGGAATACCGGTTGATAACACGTTACGTGGTATTTTCTGTATATGAACAAGGCACAAATAAGACAGAAGTGCTAGTCAACTGTGTATTACTCCAGCTTTCACTTCCTGTTGATGCACCAAGCAGCCATCTTGGATTTTCAAGTCAGGGTTGGTGAGGTTCCACAGACTTTTCCAGTCAGAAATCCAATTTCAAGGAGCGTTAGGGTTAAAATGTCCGACTGGGACATTCCTGGGTGAAATGGAACGGACCAGTTGAGAGGTTAGGGAAGGAAACGGTGAAGCTGCTGTGATGTAAGTGAGAACTGGAGCTTGTACCATGTTAAATGTAACTATAAATGGATAAAAATTAGCTGTATTACAAGAGGAATAACACAGTTAAGGAACTCAGCTTCCGCGTGGTGATTAGTTCCCCGTCCCAGCGTGGTCCTGAGGTGTCTGATTCCTTACACATCTACACGAGACCTGAGAAACGACAACCGGCTCAGAAACTACAACCAGGCCACTTTATTTCTCATGCTTTCATTTCATTTGTTTTTTTTCTTCATATTTTATTACAAAGCTGTTTGTTTTTTTGGGTTACAGTAAGAAATTGCTGCAGAAAGCTCCCGGTGTGGGAGACGCACAGAACACTGGTCATTGCATTTCAGATGAGAAACGTTTCAGGACATAAGAATCCAAATACAGACAAAAAAACCAGTATCAATATAATCGTACTTTACCGTTTATAGCCATTTAATCATCACTGATAAACTTTACATAGAAAATAACCATTGTCTTAGTATTTCAACGTGAAAAAGAAGAAAGAGGAGGTTTAGAAGCAGGAGACGAGGCGTCTCGGGTAGAAAACACTCTCAGACTCTCTCTCTCTCAGGTCCAGTGTAAGCAGGTTTAACCGTGAACCGCTTTTTATCCTTTAAATTCATCACGTGGAGTTAAATCTAATCTAATCAAACACGGTTCATAATGACTGCAGATTTATTCTCGCTCTCATCTCCTCTACGTATTGCCGAGGCTTCGTCTTCGTTGCGTCTTCATCATATTAGCATTTTTGAGTCATTGTAGCTTTAAGAAAAGGAAAGAAAAGAAAAAACTGATCACCCAGAATCACAACGTTCTCCATTTATGGCTGTATTATTTCTTCTCTCAGGTGCTAAAAGGCCAAACGAGCAGCAGCTCCCACACTCAGGCGCTGGACTGACAGATTTGCATAAAGCTCTGGAGAATGGAAATAGCCCTCACATGCAAACAAACATTTAACTAGAAATCAGCGAAAGACAGCCGTGCCCTCAGCCAGGGGCGGCCCTGCGCTCGGGTTCACGGCGCTCCATCCTTTCTTCACCTTCTGCAGCTCAACCTGACGGAGACGCTCACGGCGAGTTCACACGCGCTCACGGGACGTCCTGCTTTCTCTCCATGCGCCTGGTCTACAGGAAGTGGCAGGTGGAAAGACAGCAGGGAACACAATCCCGTGTTACGGAGGAGCAGCGATCCGCTGCGGCTCTTGGCCAGGAATCAAATCAGGGACAGCCTCCTCTATCCAGAACGGCTCACTGTTCCCTTCTCCATGATAACCCTTTTTCTAACACGACTAGAGTTATAGGTTTCTCGTTAAGCAATGAGCCCGTGTTTAAATCCCCGCTCTTGGTTTCCGCTCGTGAATTTAGTTACCGGTGCTTCCACTCAGCCACTCTAACCCGGACAAAGTTCTGACTTTATTCCGACCCTTTCATGAGCTTCACATATGGCAAAGAGAAAGAAAGATGACATGAGGAGCGGTGAGAGCCATTCTCGAACTACAAGGGGAAAAACTGGTCAGTGTCCGCACAAAACCACAGATGAAGTGTGTCCAGTGTCACCTGGTCAGAATGGTGCTGAGAACCAGCCTACAGTCTGACATACTGGTGCAGAACTGGACTTTTCCTTATGGCTGGAGTGGTATAGAGAGAGAGAGAGAGAGAGAGAATGAATTAAAAAACAAGGCTCACTCCTAGACAAAGCGATTCCTTTTGGAAAATCTGGTCCACGTTAAACAGAGCAACATGAGCATGAGGCACATCTCGACCCAGCTCTCTACTGTACGATTTTTGACCATAAAAGGTTCTTGGTTTGAGAGTTGAGATCACTGGTTTAGAACAAAAAAAAAGTGACCACTTTAGTGCCAACCAAAGTTGGAAGACAACAACAGTTGAGTCAGTGAGAGAAATGTTGAATTAAATCAGCTACAATACTCGTCTAAAGGCCACCAGTAAGATTAGGCAGAGCTCACCAGACAGCTACAAATCCCGTCATGACCACGGTGTAAGAGAAACATGCAAACACTAAGAATTTCCTTATTACCTCAAACCCGAGCCACGTCCACAGGTCTATCGCAAGAGGATCGTCATCGCACGCGTTCCTACACAGTCCAATTCTACCAAGGTTTTAACGGGATAATCTGGGGTTAGAGCGACACGTAATAACCTTAAAAGACTGAGATCTCGCTGTGTAAAACCGGCTTCAGTCCAGGCAGACCATCTGACAATTCCATCTTGGTGAAGGTAGCTAGGAGCTTTGCAGAAGGGATTTTAAAAATCAGCTTAATGGGAGAGGAAGCTCCGTAAAAGGATTTAGCCGCAAGAGTGACGCTCGGCCTCACGTCAAATCCCGGCCAACATCTGGCCTGAACTTCGAGGTTACTAGAAACGAGACCTCTGCTCAATGAGGCTCAGCATTACAATGTAGAGGGAAAAAAACGCTTTATTGGAATAGCTGATAGCATTTGGCAGTCGAACTCAACCAGCTGGGAGCAATAAGGGAGCAGGCACAAGCCCAAAACGTGTTTTATTTTGAGGCTGGAGATCTGTGGAGATCTATGGTTTATGCAAAGGGGCACAAAAGAATGACTACAAATACACAAACTGGTCAATAACTCTTAAACCTACCAGCTGTCATTATTAAAATCCTTATAATCCCGAGTGAGAGAGAGAGAGAGAGAGAGACACACACACACACACACAACCTCATACCCGTTTTCAAATAGTCAATTTCCATACAACAGGTACAGTACACAATACTTTGTTAAACACACTTTATTCTTTTCAACTTGCATATTTTATGTTTATATATATATTTTAATATATATTTATTCCTTAATCATAGTTATTTCTGGAAAAATAACCTCAGCACATAAGAAACTAAATAAAGGATATCTTAACATAAGAAATATATACATGTCAGTGTATAGTGTATATAATATCTTTTACAAATGCCTTTAGATTCTCTCTTGAAACAAAAAAATATATAGAAAAATTGTAAATAAATTACAAATGAACGTTAAAAAAAAATATTTCATCCAGCCGCAACGACAAACCTCTGGACCCTTTCCACCAAAAAAAAGAAAAAAAAGAATCTAGTATAATGGTGCTCAGGAAATGGACCGACGTTGTACCATGAGGAAGGTGGTATAGCGGTTCAGTGGCTCCACTTTAAGCAGATATCTGTTGAGACATCGAGCCAGATTTCAATAGTTTGACTGTGGATAAACGTACTCGGTAACGTCGGCTCATAAAGAACAGAAACAGCGGACGTCACATGATCTTTGTGTCCAAAGATGGAAAAATGTCTAAACCTTCGAAGCGGATGAAGATAATGAAGAAGAATCATAGCATCTAACCACTCAACACCGTTAGAGATTAGACTCACACTCACAGCCCAAACCCAAACCCGACCCCGACTCTCAGCAGTCCGGGTGCCATGTTTTGAGCTACTGCTGAAGGTTATAGCTGCCCATACACACATTCCCATTATTCAATCCTCCCCAAAGCCACATCATTTTTATGAACCTTCCTGCTATACTTAATCCCCCCACCCAAGTAGAGCCCTCTTACCTTCACCCTTCACACACCGCTGGCTCTGTATCCCTTCAGGAGACCAACACGACCACGTTAACAGTCATCTCGCCACCGTCCTGTCCAACAACTAGTCCATTTCCCTGTCTTTGTACCATCTTTATGGCTTTTGAATATGAAGATGCATTCTTCCTGAACAGTTTCACAGCTTTAAAGCATTACCCCTTTTGACTTCTCAAAAAAACCCAAAAAACTAGACCCCATACCCATAGTGTGCACTGTATCCTGACTCTAAGAAAACAACAGTGCAAGATTTGTGTTGGCACAAAATAATAATAACAATTCCCCCCCACAGTGAGACAGCTTATAGCAAACTCCCAGCCTCTCGGGTTTCCTGAACCTTCCAACAAAATATTTGCTCTCAACGTGATTAAATTGAGACATGAAGCCGTTTTCACAGCGTGAAAGAGCTGTGATGGATCAAGCTCCTGCTGCTCAGCCAGGCTACAGAGAACTATACCTTGGTGAGGAACACCCAGATCAGAATTAGCATTCAATGCAAAACGTCTGTGCAGCTGGAGGCTGCTTACTTCCCATTGGCTTGGGAGAAAGGAAAAGAATTACCCTTGAATACGAACAAAAAAACAAAAACCTGTGGAGGACAAAAAAAACTAAACAAAATCAAGTGGTTTTAGTAGTCATAACGCCATGTTAACTTTACATTTTAGTAACAACTGGTGGAAAAACTAATTTTAAAAAATTCCCAGAAGACATCGTTTAAGCTTTTTAAACACTTAGTTGGCCAATACTACAGGTTGGAAGGCTTGGCTGGAGTACTGCAGGTTGTAGCCCCCCAGACCCTCCATGAAGGAAATTCCACTGCTGCTTCCCATGACACCCACAGCATGGCCTGGTGGTTGGCTGGAGAATGGATCAAAGGTGGCGTGTGGGTGAGCAGGGCCTGGAAGCGGGGCCTGGAACGGGCCGGTGTGGGTCAGGTGTGGAGCCTCCGCTTCAAAATAAAGAGGCCCCTGGGAGGCAGGGTAGACAAACTCTTTGGCATTGGGCGAGAGTTGGCTAGAAACTGGACCAGCCAAGGAGTGCATGGACAGGGATAGGGGCTTGTGCTTCACCAGTCCAGGTGGTGAAATAGAGGACATTGCTGTAGGGGAATGGCTCAGCATTCGCTGCTGAGGAGCGCCGACGCTGCCAGATCCACCCACCACCCCGGATCCAATGCATTTCTTCATCTTGGTGGAGCCGAACTTGGTGGCAGCAAAGCTGGCTGTGGTGAAGGTGATTTGTTGTGGTCCAGGACGGGAGCTGGGTTGGGCAGCTGGGTGAGCGTAGGGCATCCCTGTACTGGGTGGAGATGGAGAGGAGGTGTTGGAGTGCACAGTGGGATCCGTCGGAGTACTGGAGCCTGCGTAGCTGAACAGACCTTGACAGAGCGGTGTGGGTGAATTAGAGAGTGATGGAAGCATGACTGGTGATGCTTGGCCACCGATGGGCACAAAGACCTGAGCGTCTGGGTTGAAGCCCAAATTCTTCCCATCTTCCAGCTCAATATCTCCTTTGCAAAGCCCTCCCAAGTGTTCCGATGCTTCAGCTTCACCCGCCAAACCTGGCGGATCCTCCATGTAGAGAACTTTCACAGCTCCTTTCTCGCCAATCTGATAGGACACTTCATAAGGGTCGATCCAGATGCTGAGCTCTGGAGGGACGTTGGCGCGGACTTCCTCCATGTCCAGCCCACTCCGTCTAGCAGCCAAGTCCACCACGGGGTCCCCAGGGACTCCGAGATGAAGGCAGCGGAAAGCAGAACCGCGTAACGGAGCCTCCGGGTACCAATGACCTTCAAAACGTGACACCAGAATGCGTTCCAGCTCCTCTCCGAACAGGTCTGCTCTTCGCCGTGGGAGCTTGTTGTACAAGTAGGACACTATGAAGTTCAGTGCAACTTTCACCTCTAAATGCATGGCTGAAGACAGAATGAACACGACGCTCACGTCCTGAAGCTCTCCGGCCAGAACAGGCCTACGGCAGTTTCCACATCTCTTGTAAAAGATGCAGAGAGGGTAAGAATCCTTGTAGAAGGTGGTAAAGAGGAGAACGTCTGGACGTGACTGGTCCCAGGCACAAAGCTCTGACGTGCTACACCACACAGGGCGTTACTGAGAGCCTGGAAGTCTCACAAGACCCACTTCCTTTCTCCAATCTGAAAAGGATGCAAGAAAATAAATTACAGTTCAGACGCCAAACACTGGGGACAAGAGCTGCAAGACTGAAGGTGCATTTTAGCAGATGCTACAGCTGAGGAATCTAACTCATCTCAAATCCCTCATCTACTCCTGCTGGCAGCAGATGGATCACACTGACAACAAGACAGAAATGTGTGTGTGTGTGTGTGTGTACGCTGCTAACCTGAAAAGCTTTAATCCAGGCAAACAAAGTCACGTTATTTTCTTTAAATTTACACAAACGTAAAAGATTCCCGGTGAAGCACGGGTACAAAAGAGAAGCGGCTGAGAGTTCATTACTTAGACTGATAGGGGAGGGAAGAATTAGCAAGCTAGTCATGGCCTAGAAATCAAATAAAGCCAATCTTTCAAAGTTAAACTGAAACTGACAAAGAACTCCAGTCAGTCAACATGGTGCATAAACAGAGCACATGAACGGAATTACAATATCAAACATGATGCATAACCTTCATTTTAAATCTGATGCATCCAGAAGTAGCCACACACACACACACCCTTATTTCAGCACTATTGAATACAGTGTTGACATGTTTATAATAACATGAAGGTCCAATACAGCCACAGGAAGGCATCTCTTTTATTTTTTTCCCCATTTACAGCCTACCAACAAAGCTCTAACATCTGAAACTGTACATTTCCATGGGTCAAGGTCACCAAAAAGATGTTTTGATGGCACAGAAAATGAATAAGCCCTACTTCCTGAACGAGCCGACAGTTTTCACCACGTAACCCTACTGAAAAATCTGTCTTAATCCGACCAGTCAGTCTGAATTACAGCCCAGGAACGTCTTTTGAGTGGGCCCTGTCCAAATATGCAGTTTAAATGTTTAAAAATATTTATTTTCAGCAGAATTGTATAATAGGCACCAACTACTACTACTACAACTACTTCGACTACTACTACTACACAAAAACACATGCAAAATAAATTCAATAGGCTCAACAAATACAAGCATATACAGCCAAATGCAAATGAAGATATCACCAAGATTACATTCCGACTACGACAAATCAGACTCTTACTTCATTTCCACTGTATTTCCTTTGAGCCGATTTACTGATAAACATGCACAATGGGCCGCTAGTAACACTAATAGGAATTTGGGCTTCCTGGAAACTATAAAAACAGCAAATACCTTTCATATTTCATCAGCTACATAGTTTCAGAACATTTCCACAACAGTCAGAACCTTTAACTTGTGTAAATGCTGTAAAATAAGTTCAGCTCTGGCTGTGACTGTTTACCGCTTTGCTCAGATTGTGTTTTAAAAGCTATTTATTAGTCAGTTCGATTTATCTTTTTTATTTGTTTTTAAAGTAATATACACTAGTAAAATTTATTTACAGTTTCAAATAACATAAAGAATGCAGTGACACGGTTTATCTGTTACTCATTATTACCAAAGACATTCGCTGTAATTTTTACATCAACACTTGTCGCCTGATCCAAGATGGCCGCCTCTGGCTGAAACTACGACTCCCGACAACCCCCGCGCTGTGACGTCAAAAACGTGCGTATCCACCTCCGCTTTATCAAAACAGACTGGGAGAATTCCGCTGTCCTTAAAACGAGGCTGATTTAATAAAGAAAAAAGGTTTAACATGAAAAGATGCGCCTTATGCATGGTTTATAGATGTGAATTTGTATAAATAAAAGACGTTTTCGTTTCCGGAAGATAAGGTCACGGAGACTTGGAGCTAGCAGGCTAATGCCGCAGGTTCGTGCGTTGAGTAATTGCTTTTAATGCAGCACTTACAGCTGATAAGATTATTCAGTTCACTGGGTGGATTATGGCATTTTATTATTTTTAAAAATTAAGATTAAGACGAAATGCCGTGTGTTAACAGTTTATCGAATGCAATAAAATAAATAATAATGATAATAAAATTATTTATTAGAGAACAAAAAAGCATTAGGTGTTAAATCTCCCTGATCCTGAAACAGAGTGTGTGTGTGTGTGTGTGTGTGCTGATTACTGTAATAAAGTCCCTCTGACTGTGATGTGGAGTTAAAGTCATGAATAAGGAGAGCCTGAACTCCAGAGCAGTCAGCTCTTCTATTCAATGTCACTCAATGTCATGCGAAGACTAAAGTAAAGCAAGTGACTGGAATGTACACAAACAATCCCATGAAAGGTCCATCAATCCCCCAAACTTCACCAGGAGCACACTTCACCCAGAGAGCCTTCACCTCCTGAGATCCTGAGATCCTCCATGCACACACTCCCTCTGCTCTGCTCTGCTCTGCCTGTCTGCACTAATATTAATGCAAAATGAATGCAAACTGTGTGGGAGGATTGGGCTGGGGTTCAGTGTCCACCAGCAGGTGCTGGGTTTACATTAGCTTTGTTTATCCAGCTGGGAAGAACCACACACACACACACACACAAAGACACACACACATCTATATATATATATATATGTGCACAAACAAAACTCTAAGCGTTTTACAAAAAATAATGACATTCAAGGTAACACAGACTAGGTGCTGAATTCAGTCCTGCCTGTTATTATGCAGATATAATGCTGTTATTATTATGTGCTCTAAACTCAGCTAATCATGAGCAATAAATCAGAAATAAAAATCTCCAGTCCAGGAAATGTGCATGGAAATGAATAATCCACACATTACACCAACAAGACATGAGATTAACACACAGTCTGGACAATCTCAGGGCATTTCTGCTTCAGAAATCCGACTGGCACTAAATACATTCACTCAAATGGAGGACAGAGCTGAATCTAGTCATTCAGTGTGAAAGCCCAGAGATGAAACACACACTCCTTTAAGAGAACACACACTCCTGTAAGTTCAGAAATCCATCCTACAGACAATGAGGTCACATTCATGCATCATAAATAAGAAGCGCTATAGCCTACTTACCAGGGATTATTGTTATTATTAGTAGTATTATTATGCTGATTATTATTATTACTATTACATTTCCTACTCCTACATTTCCTGTGAAGCCCGCCGCTTGAAAAGGTTTGTTTCTGCTCCCTGACAAGACCCCGGACCTATAAAATTAGAAAAGTGTGCGCGAGGAAGCGGCTGGAAGCGCCTGTGGACGCCGCTCACGGAAAGTTTACTGTTTGTCAACCTCGCGCATTTATACTGAGCACGTTCCGGAACACGCCCACATGCGGTGACGTCAGCGAGCCGGAACTACTTTCCGGCCATTTGTATAGTATCGTTTGTCACAATGTAGAAACTAGTGTATAACACGATGGGCATATATTTTAATAAACACATTAATAATAATAAATTAATAAAGAAAAAATAAATAAATAAAGTGAAATAAAATAACAATTAATAAGCAACAAAATAGAAATGTATTCTATTATTATTATTATTATTATTATTATTAGTAGTAGTAGTAGTAGTAGTATTGTTATTATTATTATTAGTATTAGTATTATTATTATTAGTAGTAGTAGTAGTATTATTATTATTAGTATTATTATTATTATTATTATTATTAGTAGTAGTAGTAGTAGTAGTAGTATTGTTATTATTATTATTAGTAGTATTATTATTATTAGTATTATTATTATTATTATTATTATTAGTAGTAGTAGTAGTAGTAGTATTGTTATTATTATTATTAGTATTATTATTATTATTATTATTAGTAGTAGTAGTAGTAGTAGTAGTAGTATTGTTATTATTATTATTAGTAGTATTATTATTATTAGTATTATTATTATTA